>JAUZSY010252934.1:0-25036 GCA_034780635.1 Micrastur mirandollei | reverse complement strand
CTTTTTTCTTATCTTTCTTCGTTTCTTTTTTCTTATCTTTTTTGTCAGCTTTTTTCGTTTCTTTTTTTGCGTCTTTTTTCTTATCTTTCTTTTTGTCTTGCTTTTTATCTTTTTTCTTGTCCTCTTTTTTCGCTTTCACTACTTTTTCGAGTTCTTCTTTTTTTGCTTTTTTGTCTTTCGCCATATTTTTCACCGCCTCTCTTCTTATGTATCACTATACCAATAAATTTCAAAATTTTCAAACTTTTGTATGTAAAAATAATAGAACACTTTCTTATTATTGAATAAAATAATAAAAGAAAGTGTTCTATTCCATTATTTCATCGGATATGCATCCGTTTAAGTCATTCGTGAAATTGTGTCTTATTCGTTAACTTCCGCATTATGGAAGACGTCTTGAACATCGTCATCATTATTTCAACAAACACTGATATATCAACGTTTCAAATTAAATTTTTAACCTTTAACTACAAATGTATACCTTAACTTAATAATATTAAATGAAGTAATGTCTATATTGTATATCATAACATGGTTTATTTTATAAGCAAAAATAAATACCTTCCTTATTAATATACCACAAGAAAATAAAAAAAGCCTAGCTACAAATTAATGTAACTAGGCTTAATTGTTCGTGTTCTATTCTCACACTTGAAAATTCGACTGTGAAACCCTCACTCCTGCAAGGCTTATAGCGTTTTAGTAAAATTAATCTTTTTTATCTTTATCTGTCTGTTTGTCCAAAATCTGTTGTAATCGTTTGCTAATGAATGGAAAGTTAATTCCCATTGATCCTAAGTTCTCTAGAACACTCATACCTTCCATCACGACCATTAACATAATAGCTCCAGTGGAAATTACCGCAATACCACCCGATAAAATCAAATCAAGTAAAACTGCTAATCCAATACCTGCAAGGATAGACAACTTTTTAATAAAACCTTTATAGGTGTATTTTGAGTTAGCTGTTTTGTGATAGAGTGCTTTGAGTAGTCCTGTTATAATATCTAGTGCCATGATAAACAGCATCACATAAAATGCGACAACGGGAAATGCTTCTAACCCAAAACCGATTTCTTTAAAATGTTCCAATATTACATTCATCGTACTCCACGCTCTCGTCTTAATTTAGCGATAAGCTCATCGCCCACAATTTCGCTTAATTTGCGAGCATCTTGTTCGTTACCGTTAAAACCATCAATATTAATGTTAATTTCATATTTATCGCCTTCATTTGTAACTTGAGAAGGTTGATTAGATTGATTTAAATTACTTGCTTGGGCTATACCTTTTCCGATGCCTGCAAGAACAGAAGGCTTTAATGGAATTATTGCTTCACTTCCTGCTTCTCCAACTCCTTGTAAGCCTGCGTTTGACGTGTTAAAGATAGTAGGTTTGTTGAAAATACCACCTTTTGCGTTCCACTTGATCCCTAGCTTTGGTACACTTGGCGGGTTAAAACCGAAACTACCGTCAATCGTAAATTTAGGAAGTTTAGGAGGTTTAATATCTGGGAATTTGAGTTTTAATCCATCAAAGAAACCTTTAATTGCATCGAGTGCTTTCTTGATTAAGTCTTTCGCTGTATCAATTGGCTTTGTCATAGCTGTTTTGATGCCATTAAATATTGTTGTTACACTACTTTTTACAGCGTTAAAAACTGTTGTAATTGTTGTGCTGATACCATTAACAATTGTTGTGATAGTTGTTCTAATAGCGTTCCATATTGTTGTAATTACAGTACTGATCCCATTCATGATTGTTTGGATTACAGCACGAATAGCATTAAATACTGCTTCAATAACTGCTTTAATTGCATTGACAACTGTTGTAATAACCGTTTTTATTGCGTTCCATACAGTCGTGAAAATAGTTTTATAAGCATTTAAAACAAATTGAATATATGCTTTAACAGCATTAAAAACTACTTCAATGACTGCTTTTATAGCGTTAATAACAGTAGTAATTACAGCTTTAATAGCGTTCCATACCGTTGTAAAGATAGTTTTGTAGATGTTTAAAACCATTTCAAAGTATGCTTTGATAGCGTTAAATACTGTTTCAGCAATACTTTTAATACTTTCCCATACGGTTTTTAGTAGTTCTTTTATTCCTTCCCATACTGCTGAGCTTACTTGTTTAATTCCATCCCAAACTGTTGTAAAGAACTCGGCTAACGCTTCAAATACTGTTGTTGCTACTTCTTTTATCCCTTCCCAAATCGCAACAAGGACAGCACTGATTTCTTCCCAATTTTGATAGACAAGAACACCAATAGCGATAAACGCTGCAATCGCTGCAATTACTAAACCAACAGGTGACAGTAAGAATGTAAATGCACCCGATACTAATGTGATAGCTGATTGTATCATTGAAAATGCTTGGATTAGTGAGCCGATTCCTGCGATTATCTTTCCACCAATGATTAAAATTGGTCCTAATGCAACAGCAATTAAACCAATTGTTACAATTAAGTTTTGCATAGTTGGCGATAGTTCTTGAAATTTTTGAGCCATGTTAGTTACAAACTCAATGACAGCATCAATAGCAGGTTGTAGATTTTCAAAAATAATTAAAGCTGTTTCTTCAATGGCTGATTTCATGGAATCCCATGCACCTAGTGTAGTATCATTCATGATTTCAGCCATGCGACTCGCTGCCCCACCCGATTCTTCTAGTTCGCCTGTAAAGTCGCCTAGTGCTTCTGAGCCTTCTCCAACAAGAACACTCCACCCTGCGACTGCTTCTTTTCCGAACAAAGTTTCTAGTGTTGCTGTTTTTTGTTGGTCTGTCATGCCCTCTAAACCTTTTTCAAGTTCGCCAATTACTTCTGGTAAAGCCTTCATCGTGCCATCTGTATTAAACATTTCCATCCCTAAAGCGTTCATCGCTTCAGTTGCTTGTTTTGATGGTGAAGCTAAGTTTAAAAGTCCTGTTTTTAACATATTGCCCGCTTGGCTTCCGCTGATCCCTGCATCACCTAATAAACCAACTGCCGCTGTTGTTTCTTCTAAGCCTATCCCTAAGCTATTAGCGACAGGCGAAACCATTTTCATTGACTCTCCTAAGCTCTCTACTGAAACGTTAGATGAAGCTGAAGCTTGAGCTAATACATCTGCTACTCTTGCTGATTCTTCTGCACTCATGCCGAACCCTGACATAATATTTGAGGTAATATCAGCAGCTGCACCTAAATCAACCGCTGAACTCGCCGCTAAATCTAATAAAGCGGGCATAGTGCCTAAAATATCTTGCGTATTAAAGCCCGCTCGTGCAAGGTACTCCATTCCTTCCGCTGATTCAGATGCGCTGAAGCGTGTTGTAGCCCCTAGCTCTCTTGCTTGTTCTTTTAAAGCATCAAAACTATCGCCTGTTGCTCCTGATACTGCCGCAACTGTTGCCATTTGCTGTTCAAAATCCATTCCAATTTTTGCGCTTGCTAATCCAACTGCCGCAATAGGTGCTGTTAATCCTGTAATCTTTTTACCTGCATCAGCAACACCATTACCAACATCTTGGAATTGCTGTCCTACTTGCTTGAAGTCTGTTCCTGCAAAACCATTTTTAATTGCATCTGTCGCACCTTTAGCGCTACTTTGCACTTGTTGCATTGCTGAAGTAAAACTACTAATATCAGCACCAATTTTTGCAATCATCTCATTGCTCATATATAATCAACTCTTTCTTTAATTTTCTGCATAAAAAAAGAGCGATAAGCTACCGTATGTAAGGCAACTTATCGCTCAGTATGATAGCTTTTAAGCTCTTTTTTATTATTATTTTTTTGGAGGAATAATAATAAATACAAATTAATCAAATAATCTACTTAATTCTTCTTCTTGTTTTCTCGCAAAGGCTTCTGCTTCATCTTCTGTCATATCAGATAATTTAACAGTTTCTTCAGCTGATCCCTTTCGACCAAACAAATCTATTTCGCCACCGTTTAGACCTACATTGACACCAACAGCAACAACATGAGCTAACATATCGTATTCATCTTTTTGTTTCTCATTTTTTTGAGCTAATAATGAAACGATAGTATCCATATTAAGACGGTCAATGTCATCAAGCTGTAAGCCTAGCTCAATGACGACATAGAATATAATCTTGTCTAAATCAATAAAACCGTTACTCGTCTGTGGGCGTAGCAACACCCATTGTATTCTTGATTTCTTCACCGATTAACTCAAAGAGTTCTTTGACAGTACCGCCTTGAGAAGTGTAATCAGTTAATAGATCCCCTGCTTGCTCAGTTGTGATTTTTTTGTTGTTATGCTTAATAGCATATTTGAACATAGTAATCATCATTGCAATAGATGTATCTTTTCCGATTTCAGCCATCGGTTTACCTAACTCTTTTTCCATTTCGGCTAATTGGTTAAAACCTAATTTAATTTGATATTCTTTGTCGTTAATTGTAATTGTGTTCATGTTGATTTCTCCTTTAGTTTTTATTATGTTTGCAAACAAAATAAAAAGTAGAATGATAGTTCTTACTACCACTCTACTAGTTCATTATTTTTATACTTTTTTAATTCGTGATGCCCTGCTAAATCAATTGAGTAGCTCATAATGTCACCTGCATTAGCGTTAATACTAATGTCAGTGATATGAGCATAGCCCTCGTAGTGTACAAGTGCTTCAGGTTGTTTAATTGTTTCATCATCTGAACAAGCTTGCTCATGTGTTGTTTTTTGATATGCGAATTTAATTAAAACAGGCTTTCTTAATTGGTAATGGTGCATTAAGTAATCAAAACTATCATCGTGGAACGACAATAATTGTTCTGAAGATATACCCCAACTTTGTGTACTTAAAATATTAAAAGCGTGTCCACCTGCTGATAAAGTATCAGTAGCCGTAGAGAATGAAATACTAGCTCCACGCTGACCTGCTATTTTAATAGTTTCTTGCTTACCGTTCTCTTCTTTAATTGCATACAACACAAAATCAATTCCACGTGCTGCCATAATAAATCAACTCCTTTAGATTATGGAGTTTCCGTTTCTTCAGGAACGATTGCTTCAGGTTTGCCATGCTCATCATAGGCAACTTCACACGTTTCTGCATCAACAATTGGATTTTCTTCAGGTTTTTGTGTTACTCGACATAATGGTCCTTGTCCTTTAAGTGTAAAGTCAAATTGTGCAATGTCTTTAACACCAAAAGAATAGTCTAAGTTTTCAATATAAGCTTTTCCAATCCATTTTGAATTAGAAGGAGTTCGCAATTGTACATCTACTAATTGACTGTTCATAAAGGCATCTTCCAAAATTTCGTGTCCTGTATCAAATGCTAAAAAAGCAGATGAACTGATTTCCCATGTCTTACCTGCTGGCATGTCTGAACCCCAACCGCTATGATCCTTTGATGTTGTGTCTACCATTTCAGCTCCAAAACTTAATGAAGCATCAGTTTGCCCACCGATACGAGTTTGTACACCGTTTTTGTCTGCTGCATAAAGTACGAAACTTACACCTTGCATGTTTTTACTCATGTATAATAACCTCTTTCAATTTTTAATTTTTAGTCAATGCAACCTCAAACTGTAATACAGCGTGATAGATTGCACTGTTGTTGTTACTTGGCTCGCTCAATGTGAGCAAGTTCGTTAAATGTATGTAATCGACTTGGAAGCCTTCTACATTATTCAACTTTTTAATCTTATTTTTAATCTCATGATTTAATTGTTTAATTTCAAATGGCGTTTCTTCAAGTGTGAAAGCATGAATTGTAATATCATGTGTTGTGCGACAATCTGTTTTAGTATCAGCATCAAGCTCAATTTCTGCACCAATTTCAATGAATGGAAAACTTGGCTCAGTGGGCTTAAAATCATACACATCAACGTCTAACTCTTTTAACACTTGATAAATTCTTTTGTTCAACTCGATTGAAGGAATCATTTTACCACCTCACCTAGTGCATTTTTAATATCAGATTTAAAGCCTTCAGATGCTTTTTTAAAGGCTGGAAATAGAAAAGGTTGTGCACCTTGTCTAACAGTTCCATACTCTACAAATAGACCATACTCAACGTTGACTGACGTTTCGCCTGTCGATCCTTTTGAATTAGATTTAATATCAGAAGTTATTGAACGTCTTAAATGACCTGTGTCAACAGGAGCTAGATTCTTTGCATTGGCTTCCATTTCCATTGTTCGCTGTGTAACAATCTGACTTGTTTTTTGCTCTAATTCTTTAGGCATCATACCGATTTTAGTTATGAATTGGTCTAATCCGTCAAATTTTACTTTCATTTCAAAACCTCTTCAACAAGAAAAATCTGATACTTTAAGTCAACAGTTTCAGTAATTTTATATCTTTTGTTACCATCGTAAAAATGACTACCTTTATCAAAATCAACCTTTGTTCGTGTAACAACTCGGTAAGGTTTATCAATGAAGATACCAAACTCTCGTAATACATTTTCACGTTTTAATGGAAGGATAAAAGCATCAAAAGTTTGAACAGTTTTCCAATCTTTGATTGGTCTTCCCATTTGGTTCGTGCCTACTTCTTCGTAGTTTTGAAGTTGTAATGTTGTGTTATATCGCATAGTCAAAACACCTTGAAAAAGGAATCGCCCGAAACAGTTCCATTTTTACTATTTAGGTAGTTTTTTAAATGTGGAAGCATAATTGTGTTGAACAAATCATCAATGAATGTATTGCTGATAATATCAACTTTTTCTTGTTTTAGACCTTCTGATCCTAGCTGATTGTATCGTGCAACTACTAACTCAACTAAGGCAAACTCTAATTCAAAAGGAAGTTGATTAAAGCCACCTACATTATTAGTAGCCTGCGTGTACATCTCAATGAAATCATTTAATACTTTGTCCTGTTTATTATCTGTAATATTTAAAATTCGTTTAATTTTTGTAATCATAAAAACACCTACTTCTTTAATGGTGCAAGGACATGATATATATGCCCTTGCTGTTGAGTCGAAAAAATGTCAAAACGTTTAGTAAAGGTGGGCTTTATGTAGGCTTGTACCTGCACTAGCCCACGATAATAAAAAAGAGTGCATAGTATCGTTCTACACACTCTTCAAAGGGAAAACTAAAAATGGAAATATTATTTAGTTTCTTTTGGAGCTACTTTAATTTTTACTGCACCTTGTTCGTCTGTTAATGCAACAGCACCATACACACGACCATTTAAGATAACAGTATCTGTTTCAATGTCTGCTTGTTCTTTTACAGTCACATCTTGTGAAAGACCTAATGATAAAGCATCAGCGTTGATTAAGTATGCTTCACCTTGTTTAACTCGTGCTGAAACTACAACGTGTGCGTTGTAAATCATGCCTGCTGATGTTACTAACTCAGATTGGACATTTGATAAAGATGTATCATTGCGTAATGCTACTGCATCTTCTGGTGACACTAATAAATATTTTTCAGTGTCTAAATCGTCACCGAATTTCGCCAAAGCTAATGAAACAGCATCTTTGTCAATGTGTGCGCCTGTAACTGTCATTGGAGCTTTAATTTTAGCAAGCTCAGCAAACAAAGCATTTTCTAAACCACTTGCAACTGCTTTAGCAATTTGATTTTCAGCTCGTTCGCCAACTTTTCCTGCACCGAATTTTAATTCTTCTTCTGTAAATTTGATTCCTTTTGCATACTTTACGATTGGAGCTTTGACAACTCCGTCTTTAAAATCAGCATTTGGAATTGCTGTACCTGCTGCAACAGCTTCTGCATCACCGATATACTCAGTTGAAAGAAATGTAGCTGTGTCACCGTCTTGTCCTTCAATATCCTCAACGTTAACAATGTTAAACAACTTAATTTCGTTACCTAATTTCTCTTTGATTCCCGCAACTAAAAGTTCTGGAATGAATACTTGATTCGTCATTTATAATAACCTCTTTCGATTTTTTAATTTTTGTTCTCCTTATACACATAAAAAAGAAGCCCAAAGGAGAAATAAAGGGCTCCTTGCTTAAATAACTAGCTAGTTAATTAATTTTTAAATAAGTCTGGATTTTCTTTATATAGTTTTGCACGTTCTGCATATGTCATTTTTGCCAACTCTTTTGTGCTAACAGTTGTATTGTTAGATGCTGTACGTGGGGTTGTACCTTTTAATCGTTCATCAACAGCTTGCTCGATTGCTTGTTGGAATAAACTTTTAAATGTTGCAATGTTAGATTGGATCGCTTCAGCGTTATCAGCCATCACAAATTGTGCTAATTCAGTAGATAAGCCTTCAGCACTGAGTTCTTTTACTGCTTGAGCTTCAAGTTGCATACGCTGGAATGCTTGTCGTTCCTGTTCAAATGCTTCTCGTTCTTTTGCAAGTTCAGCTTTAAAGCGTTCTTCTTCACTCATTTTTGCTAACTTTTCAGCTTCAGACTTTTCAGCTTCAAGTTTCGTTGAATACTCTTGTTCCCATTTCTGCTGTGCTGTCTGTAATGCTTTAGTGACACGCTTGTCAGCTTCAGATTGCAACATTTTTTCAACTTCTTCTTTTGTAAAAGTTTCAGTTGTTTCTTCTTGAGTTACCTCTTCAGCTGTTGTTTCTTCTAATTGTTCTTCTTTTTGAATACCATCTAATTTTTCTGTCATTTGTTAATTCTCCTTTTGCCCTTCTTGTTGCGAGTGCCCCAAAAAGTTCAATATTTTAGCGGTGGACTAGCCACCTTTTGTTAATCTCACTATGAGATAAGTTTACTTATTTGTTATTTTAGTTTACCTATTATAACTATATGCCGATACATTCGATTGAAAATCTGAACGGATTAATCTAGATATTTACTTTTAAACTCCTTGTATGTCATATTAGGCTCAACAATAATACTTTTACCGTCAACCTTTGCACGTCTACCGATTAACTCAAAATTACTAAAGTATGGCGCAATTGTTGAACGACAGTTAGGGTGCATTGGTGGCGCATTGATCCCCGTTTGTTTCTTGTCTACTTCATACACTTTGCCATCTTGATTGCGACAAACTGAGCTTGTTTTATTATCAAGCGTTGCAATAAAGCGATATTCTTGCACTCCATACTCTTCATAGCTGTCAAATGTTGAACGTGTTAATACTTCAGCTGTTTCTGTTCTAATCAAACGTAAAGCATTTTTATATCCACTTTCCAATTCTTTGTTCAGCTGTCTACTCATCTTCTGTACACTCGAACCATTAATAAGCCCCTTTGTGATTATTTGTTGCATTTTAATAACTAATTGCCTTCTGTTGTTCCAAATTCTTTCACTGAACATTGCCCCACTCCATGGATAAGTGATAGCCTGTGTAATAGCTTTTTCATCGAGTTTTGTAAAATTGAAGCCTACTCCTATACCTTGTACTAAATCATAAGCATTTTTATAATAGTTACTTTCGTATACATCAAAAAGCCAATCAAACATAGTTAGCTGTTGTGATTGTCCTAATAATGTTAATTGCATATCTAGCTGAGCAAGTAAAGCTGTTAAACGCTGTTGTACTCCTAAGCGTGTTAATCGTTCAATTTCATCTTGAACAAACGGTGAGTTATCTTGCTGTAACCTAGCTTGTAATGTAGCCATTTTACGTTGATAGTCACCAATTTCAGCTGAAGTTAAACGTTGCTGAGCCTGTAGCAATGTAAGACCATTTTCATCAGCGTATCGTTGATAAAAAGCTAGTAAGTCATCTTCAATTTCTTTTCGTGCTAATGAATAATGTTTCTTGAGTTCAACTTCAATTTTTTTAATGTTATTCCATTTTTCCTGTGCTTGCTCTAATGAACGCTGTTCCCAATATTCTTTGTTGTTTAGATTTTTATATTTTCCTGTTGCCATAATTAATTACCCCATTAAAAATAGAGCTGATCCTATTAAGACCAACTCTATTTAGTTTATTTATTCTTCTTCTGTTTCATCTTCATCAAAAATTGAATCGTAACTATCAAGCGTTGATTCTTCTTGTTGTTTTAAAAGCTCAAGTTCAAAATCAACGTTTTCAATGAAAGGTAACATTGAAAGTAAAGTTTTATCGCTGACTACTCCATTGAGTTTAGTAACAATATCAGTTAGACCTTCAATGTCTGCTGCTAAGTTTCTTGTAAATTGCATTGATACATCTTGATATTCAAAGCTATGACCTTTCAAGTTGAGATAGTTGATGATTAATTTTAATCTTGAACGTAATGAATGAGTGAAGTAGCGTTCTTTAATTTTCGTGAGATTCTCAAGATTCATGATTTTGTATCTGAGTGCTGCCCCACTTGATTCACTACCTGCAAAGCGTTGAGCTGACAAATCAGGAACACCTGATAAACGATGAATATCATCTACTAATCTATTTTTAAGTTCTTCTACTTCTGTTGGTTCATTTGAGCGTTCAACGAAATAAGCATCACCATCATCACTAATGTTAATGATACGATTATCTTTCATCGCTTTTGCTGATTTGGCATCAATCTCTACCCCTTTGATAAGAAGATAACTGTTTGCTAGTTCTTCTAAATTGTTAACGCTGTCCGACTGTAAAATATCATAAGCATCAATGAGTGTAATAACTGGCTCAAAGTCACCAATGAGTTCTAAGTTATTAAAGTATGGAATCATTGGAACAGATTTAAAGTAATGCTCTACTTCATCTGTAAGGATTAGTTCACCTTCATCTTCTTTGTAATATTGGATAGTGTGCTTTGTGTAGACTTCTACATATTCCTGTTCCTCATTTGTTACATAATCTTTTGTTGAATAGAATCGTACACCAGCGATAATAGATTGCTTGATTGTGTTGTCGTAGATAATGAAAGCATTAGTAGGTTCGATTAAATCAAACTTTAATTCACCTGCTTCATCAAGATAAACTAACTCATAACCAATTCCCACTGCTGAAGCATCTCGTGCAAGTTTAAAGTTTTGAGATTCTTCATTGTTAGAATCAAAGATATGTTGTAGCTGTTGCATAAGTTGCTCATCGGTTGATTGATATTTAATCGGTTCACCGATAAAATATGACTGCGCTGTGTTACTGATATGCCTAGCCCATGGATTGTTAATCTTGTTGTTAGGTTTATCTCCCGCTTTAGTTCGAGTGAGAATATCTTGATTACCGTTGTAGTAATCCATTAACTTTTTAATTTTAGGTAACTCTTTTAATTTAAACGATTGAATAAGATTATTGAGTAGATCCCCGTTAATTTGTTGTACTGATTCAATTTTATATTTTTGCATTTAATTGCCTCTTTTCTCATTTTAGTGAAAATAAAAATGAACCAAACAAAAAACGAACCTTTAGAATGGCTCATGTGATGTTTGATTCATTTATTTGATTAATTGTATTCAAGTAACATAAAACATCTGTATGTTGATTGTGTAACCTTATAAACCTAATGCTGTTCGTGGAAGTAAAATAACCTTATTATTTTTGTGTTTTGCACTGTATGGCTCTACTGAATAACGTAAAGCATCAATACAGTTGTGAATAATCATCCCACCATCAACGCTATAATTTTCAAACTCATCAACTTCCATGTTATAAACGTCTTGCTGCCCTAGTGGCTTGATTGATTCAACCTTTACTAATTGTTCCATTTGCTCGTTCCTTCCTGCATTTATCGCATGACTTCTGATTCTTCTTTGCATCAAAGACAACTGAACAAGATACACATTCACGCTCGACTGTTCGATTAAAATTAATCTGATAATTCTGACTATTTAAAGCGTGAAGTCGTCTATGCTCTGTTCTGTGCAAACATTGAAGATTACTGATGTCATTATTATTTTTATTATGGTCAATGTGATGAATCTCAT
The DNA here is from genome assembly GCA_034780635.1 of Micrastur mirandollei. Taxonomy (NCBI): domain Eukaryota; kingdom Metazoa; phylum Chordata; class Aves; order Falconiformes; family Falconidae; genus Micrastur; species Micrastur mirandollei. The sequence goes on along the minus strand of JAUZSY010252934.1, from coordinate 13,277 downwards.
GTTTAGGTGGAATTGTGCCATTGTGATATTGCCATACATATCTGTGTAGTCGTTCACCGATAGAAGAATTAAGATAGTAGCCTGTGGCATTATCCCTTGTGAATATGAGGTCATCGAACTTAACATATTTTGGTGTATCTATATTAATATCAACGACATAATCATCTGTTGTAATCTGCTGAAGTTCTTTCCAGCCATCTTGAGTTAGGATCATATGGTCTGCTGTTGCTTTAACTACACGACCATTAACAAGCCTTAATTCAAATACTTCAGCGTTTGTTCTAGTTTTACGAACATCTGAATAGTTACCGATTGTCCGTTTGTTTGTATCAATATCAAAAGCATATACTTGCCCTTCTGTGCCTACCAATTCATCAATACGTTTCTGTCCATCTGGTGTATCAATCAATGTATCGCCTGTGATGCAATGGTTATAGTCATCAATTGGCTGTGATAGATACTGACCTGTTTTCTTGTCCTTCTTATAACTGTAATGTTCAAATTCTTGAATAGTAAACTTACATGACGGATGAATGATAATATCAAACTGTTGTAAATATTGAATACCATGTGCAATACTCCCAGCACCTTTCGCTGCTCCTTCAATAGAAGTTAGACCGTATTGTTTAAGCTCAGCAATGGACTTTTGTTCAGCTGAATCAGCAATGATATGCTTTCGCCTATATCCTTTGTCAATAATCTTCTGTGCAAGTTGATTGTTGAGCAATCCTTTCTCGTACAATTCATCAAAGATATAAAGCTTCCTGTTTGGAATATCAATTAATGAAGCAACAAGTGTTGAAGCATCGGAAACAAAACCAAAATCTACACCATATGTTTCTTCTAATTGTGGATTCTCTTTTATTAATTCCATTACATCAAAGTCTTGTACTGTCCAATTGTTAAATACTTTCTTGCCCAATGATCCCCATTTACCCAAAGCATATACATCATAATGCAATGGAGAACGTTCTTTCATGTCCTCAAGCGTTTGAATGTATTCTTCATCTAAAAATCTATTGTCTTTATAAGTAGTGTGACAAATGAACATGTCTTTATAGCCTTTATCAAAAAACTCTTCCTTGAGCCAATGGTTTACGCTGATAGGATTGAACGACAGATAAAACTTCTTCTTTACCCCTGTTGCACCTCGTAAACGTAACTTTAATTGCTCCCAATAGTCTTTGCTGATTCCTGTTGCTTCCTCTACCCAAACAGCATCAATAGCTGATAGAGATAGTAGTTTGCTTTCATCATCTGCACCAATGAATATCATTTCACTACCATTCGGAAATTCAATTTTCAACGGTGAAGTTTTCTTTTTAACAAACTGTAACACCTGTAATTTCTCTAAAGCTGAAATGATTTCTTTGTATACTTTCTCTTCCATGCCTGCATAAGTTTCCATAACAACCAACAAACGTTGCTTGCGCTGCAATAAACTCAAGCTCAAGTTAGTTGCAAGGAAATTACTCTTTCCTGAACCTGCACCACCGTAAAATATTTGATAGCGTTCTTGTCGCTGTAAGTATGGTATGTAGGCTTTATTTAATTGCGAAAGCCCAAAATTAATTTTTAACTTTTTCCCCTTTGTCATTTATATATCCCCCTAGTTGTAACCGTTATTAATCGTGTCATTAATTCGTTTTGCTCTCTCTACTGCTTTAAGTAAATCATCTCTATCTGTGTAAGTAACAATGCTCAGTTCTCGATAAATAAAGTTAATGATCCCGTCTTTTCGCATAGCTTCAAATAACTTTGAGCTACCTGCATATGACTTGTTATATTTACTCGCATGAGCCTGCATAACGTACTCAAGCGTGTTGGACGTGTAACCAATGTATTTTTTACCGTTCAATTTATTTTGCACAACATATATCAACGCTTGCTGTTTAACATCTAATTCAATACGTTTCATTTCTTCAACTCCTTTTGAACACAAAAAAAGAACAGCCAATTGAATGACTGTTCTTTTTTGCTTATTTAATCTAATGCAACTTAAAATCTTTTAAACTATTTTCAATTTCTTCATCTTTGATTCCAATGTATCGTTTCGTAATAGAAGGCGCTGAATGATTAAATATCTCCATTAACATCGCAATGTCTTTTGTTTGCTGATAAAAGTGATAACCAAATGTTTTGCGCATAGTATGAGTTCCAATGTCATCACGATTAATATACTCAGCTGCCTTATTTAACATACGATAAGCTTGCACTGTACTAATAGCTTTATCGCCTTTCCTTGAAGGAAACAACCAACCTTCTTGTTTATCCCCAATGTATTCAGTAAGTTCATGTAAGAAAGCGTTTAAGTAAACTTTACGTTTCTTCTTTGTTTTGCCTTCTTGAATAGTAACAACCGTTTTATTTTTTACATCTTCAATTTTTAAATTTAAAATATCACTGATTCTTAATCCTGTATTGATCCCAATTATAAACAATAAAATATTTCTTTCTCTAGTTTGAGCTGAAGATGAAACTGAAATTGATTCAATGAACTCTTTAATCTCTTCTTTTGTCTTGATTGGCTCAACATTTTCATTATATTGTGTCAACGTATTCATCGCCTTTCCAATGTATAGTTTATGTATTAATTATTACATTACCATACATTTAAAACAAAGTCAATCAATAACGCTGACACAACAACATTTCCGATGTAATGAAATAACTAAAAGCATACATTGATATTTTCTTTTTTTATCTAGTAAAAATGCTTGCGTGGATCTAAAAAATGATTCCATGTTATAATATATTTCAGCTGCCTAAAAAGAACAAATGTTCTTTAATAAGTTAGATTCATTATTTTACCTATGATATAATATAAGAGTAAGTTAATTACATTTACCTATTTAGCATTTTAGGTAGCTTGCAAAAATCGAGTTACTCTTCTACAATGAAAAGCACCTTTAAAAAATAAATATTGCACATAAAAAATCTTTATCCAAAAGACCAACCCTTTTCTATACCTATCACTTTAAAGGAGGTGATAAGCATTAATAACGGAAAAGAAAAGAGGTGGATCTATATGGATAAAGATAAGTTAAGTATGTGCCTTAGAGTCCTACAACTCGTAATAGAAGGCATTGCTATCATTATTGACTTACTACCATGAGCAGCCACTCATGAGTGTAATAAATCAATAATGAAGTAAATATAGTTTGACCGCTTGAATGTTTTGAACTAGTTTGAGCGGTCAAACTTTTTAACATAACATAATTGTTATGTTGTAAATACACTATCACTTTATCACTTTGAGTTTCTATTGGCAACAATGCACACACTTCTCAAAAAGTCAAGTGTTTTATTTCTCTTCATTTCCTTTGAGATTCGGGTCTGTGTAGTTAATTTGTTTAATCGGCATATCAATATAATCTTGCACGTCATCGACTAAGTTAATTTCAAAATCGTTGACTTGATTAATCTGCTGACGGTCGACGAACAAAGCGTGTGTCTTACCTAATAGCTCAAGGGCTTTTAATTGCTCGCTAGGTTTAAGTTCGTTGTCATATGCAAGCAAAGTTAGACGTTTTAATACATCTTCACTTGTTGCAATATCTGGAATAGATTTTATTTGTTCTGTTCTAACCTCAAGGTAGGCTTTCACCTTATCCTGCTTCAACAACCTATTACTATTAGCACCAGCTGCCTGATAATTACTTGATGGATATGCCTTCATGTACGATTGTACCGCTATATTCGTTTCTAAAAAATATTCACAAAAAAGTTGTTGTTTTTCATTTAAACCATATTTCTCAGCCAACTCACTCTTTGTCAATTTTTTATCATTTTTAGTTACATTTACTTTCTTTTTGCTCATCACTTTCACCTTCCTTTACACAAAAAAGAAGCTACCATTATAGGCAACTTCTTAATAATTATTTTAATTTTATTCTTTCTAACAATGTTGTGTAGTTGTAATCTTTTTCTTTTGCATTTTGACGTGGCACATAGATTATTCTACCTTCTTTGTGTAATTCTTTAGTATGTTTTATCAACTCTTCAATATCAACACCTTGAAATTTTGTCGCATCATACTGATGATTTCTCATGTAATAAGCAACTATCATTTCATAAAACTCCTGCTTACTCACAACAAACCAACTCCTTTCAATATAGTTAATATCAACTATATCAAAAGGAGTATTATAATTCTATATTTTACAAATAAAACACATAATAACAATATGGACACAGCAGGACTCGAACCTGCAATCTGTCGCTTATGAGGCAACTGCCTTAACCGTTTGGCTATGTGTCCGTCTCTTTTACGCTAAGAGATTTTCGCTCATTAAATAAACCGTAATAATATTAATTGTATACTCATTAATTTTTAAAACAGGATCTATTTCAAATGAATCCGAAATACATTTAAAATAATAATCACCTTTGCGAACATCGTAATAAATCTCACCAATCTTTTTATCTCCCACCAAACAATTAACTAAATAAGCTTCTTTTTGATATTTAACTTTTGGTGTTGTTTCCTGTAATGCTTCCACTAAATCGCTTAGACCTTGCTGAACAGCAATAAACTTCATTGCGCCTTGCAACATTTCTGTTTTCATTTCTTTTGTTAAATATTTTTCCATTCTTAATTTCCCCTTTAATTTTTAATTTTATAATCTATTTTATTTTTACAAACGACTATCGTGCATAATATCATCTAACATACCAATTACTACCCTCATATCGTCCTCAAGTTTATGGAGAAAACGTTGCTCTAAACCCCTATACAATTGGTTGTTAGCTCGATTAGCTGCACTATAAGCTACACGTTCAATTAATTCCTCTAATTCCTGCTCAGTCAAAACAACTAACTTTTCTACTTTTTCCATTTTGTCAGCCCCCTAATCGTTGTTAAGCTCATGCAATGATCCACTTGTTAAAAGCCTAAATGAAGTATGTTTCTTTCTTCCTTTTGTTGTACCAATCCTTGATTCATCTTTAATTCTTTGTTGTCGCTTACGATACTCATCAATAGAAACAACTTTGTTACCAATTTTATATTCATCTTCTTTACGATAAAATCTAACTTTGCGATAGTCCAACTGCTTTAACTCATTCAATCGCTTTTCAATCTGCTCGTACAGATAATATAAAGTTGTTGCTCGGATTACTCGCATTTCTTGATAAGCTCGATTAACTTCTTTTGAGTGTGGAAGCAACAAAGACGATATAATATTAAACACTACATCTTTATCAATATACCTAAACAAGTACATGCTCAATCGATAGTTCTGAGTTTCAATATCTTCATCGTTTGCAATATTAATAAACCTTTGCCACAACTTAATTTCATTGTTCTTTTGTCTTTCAGCCATAGTAATCTCGAACGGATCAATCAAACTTTTACCATGTACTTCTTGATATGCCTTAACTGCTCGTTCATTGATTTTCTTTTTGGCATTATGAATCTGATGTCTATCAACTCCATACTTTGCACGCTCAGCAGGATTATTATTAGTTACTCGCATCACCTCATAAATATAAAGCTGATGTTTAGTTAAAAAATAATTTTTATATTCGCTGAAAAACCTAATGAAATCGTTAGTGATATTAAAATCAGTATCATCTTCATCAATTTGACCATGTATATTAGATTCGCTGCTGAGCAACTCAATCAAATAACTTTCCTCTTCGTCTGCTCCACTCTGCAAAGTATCTGTACTTTCATCACCTAGACTAATATATTCATAAAACTTTTCACCATTTTCTTTCCTAGTGCGAACCTGTACACCTTGCATAAGGTTGCTATATTTCATCTGTTCGATTGAAACCGTCTGAATCAAACTTGCATACAGCTTTTTAACTTCTTCTTCGTTATTTGCATCAATAAGTTTCCAATCCAATGAAGTATTTTTTAAAATCATATCTTGTACAATTACACCTGCTTGAGCCATGAACTCATTTAAGTGTAAACGTCTGTATGGTCTATATTTTTTGTTCCAGTGACTATGAAGCCATGTATTGAACTGTTCATTTGTACACTCTAGTTTTGAACTAATAGCACCATCAAGCATATAAGGGCGCAAACTCCATAGATTTTCAAGAAACTTTCTTTTTTCTTTCTCGTATTCAATAACAAAACTTTGGATAAGATCCCCTTTGTTGTAGACTTCCTTTTCTTCAACTTCAACTTTGACTAGCTCAGGTGTAGCAATTGGCTTGTCTTTAAGTACGCTAACAACTCTTTCCTTTGGAACAGTTGGTTTATTAATCGTACCTCTGACAGCTGCACTGATTTGTTTTCGATTAACGTTTATTAATTCTTCCATTTTGGTGAAGCTAATGCCCAACTTTTTATGAAGAACCTTTATTTTTTCAATATTTTCTTTGTTCCATTCAACTTTATCCAAACCTTGAAAATACTCAATTAATCCTTTTGTTTCGCTATCATATTGTTCTTCTATTAGATTACCCTGCTCATCTAGTTGAACGTGCTTCCATGTTGCGCCACGTGAAATATCACTGATAGTAACAGCATTAACACCGTATTTATCGGCTATTTGCTGTTGTGTCACCTCCTTTTTTAGAAGGCGCTTAATCTCAACAACATCATCTATATTAAGTCGTCCTCTTTTCTTACTCATTCATTATCTCCTTTTAAATTGCTTTATTAGCTTTTGTTCCATTCGGTAAAATATAACTAACTTTAAAACCTTTATTTTCTTCAATTTCTTTTTTAGTTTGTTGAATTAACTCCTTTGTTGGCTCAATAACTTCATTCAAAAAGTCTAAACGTTCACTAATAAACAAATAAATCGCATACATAGATTGTTTGCTAATATATTTCTTTCTACGTTTATTTTTTGGATTGTCATGAAACAAAACAACATTAATAACATCTCGCTGCACGTCATTGCTCGCTTTTTCGTATACAATTTTCTGAATCGTATCATTATCAATATTGGCAACGATCCATTCGCCAAACTTAGTATCTGCTTTAGATTCAACTAACTTTTGTGCTTGCTCTAGAAATGCACGTTCTCGCATTGCATACAGTTGTGCGAAAGTATACGTTAAGTCACCATATTCTTTAAAATACTCAAGTTCCGAAATAACTTTTAATTGTTCATTGTAATTCTTAATCGAACGATTGCTATATAATCGCAATTCATTTAACTTTTTCTTCTTTTTTCGAACAAGTTCTTTGTTGCGCTCTTTGATAATATCGTTCATCATTTGTTGTAAAAACTCATGTTGTTGCCCTGTTGCAATACCTAATTGCTTTAAGCTATCTTCAATTAATTCACCTGCATAATAGTTTTTAATATTGTCATAATATTCAATAAATTTAGGAGTTAGAACAGCTTTCTTTTTATTTTTAATCAACTCTTTTTGCTCGCTGTAAAACGATTCCCACCATAGCTTAAAATGTGGCTTAACATAGTCATCATGCGATTGATACATAGCATTATCGTCTGTTAGCTCAATTGGTGCTGTATCTTCATCAGTTTCTAGAAGCACATCAAGGCTTACAAAATCAATCTTTTCAACTTCAGTTCCATTTTGAACTTCTTGATTTAAAAATTGAATATCATTGATTAATGCCCATTCAACCATGCTAAGACCACTCCTATTAGCCTGTACTAGATAACCATGTAACATTTTATTTTCATCTGATCCTTCTTCGTTCAACTTATTCCAATCAAAACCTTCTTTGTTTGGTTTATATTGAAGTACATAATGTGTAATTGCGCTCATATATGACTCGCTAAACGCTTTATAATCGTTGTTAAAGTGTTGTTTGTACTTGTTCCAGCTCTTAGCCATTGCTGATTTAGATTTATCTGAACTAGCTGTAATAACAGTTCCAACAAGTGCATTATATAAACGGTTGTCGCCTTCTTTGATTAACTCGAACGTGAAATAGTCATTAATAAATTGCTGTTTATTTTGTGTTTCTTTCATTTTAATTTCCCCTTTAAAATTATGTCATGGCTATTGCCATCACTAATAAGTAAGTTACATTTTTTGACATTCTGAGCATAAAAAAGAAACTATTAACCGATAGATTACGATGTTTATCACAACGGGAATAGTTACTTGTCTATAATTGATATTTAATTGTTTTTACTTTAACCATTAAAAAACTCGTATAGTTCGTTCCTCGCTTGTGCCGATTCATTTTTATCTCGAATGTAGTCGTCTAACATGTACGATCCTACTTGTTCTTTTTTAATTAGTGCGCTCGCTGCTGGACTAAGTGGAATACCAAACAGATTATCTTCAAACTCAACATTGATTTCTTCAATTTCATCAACTGCAACAACAGATTCTTGTTTATTCTCAGCACCTGTTGCAAACAACTCTACATTTAACAATTCTTCTTCAAATTTTTGCATCGCTTCATTAACTCCTTGATTAACAATTAATTGATATGTTTTAATTTTGTTTTGAACGTCCTTCTGTGCTTTCAAAATGCGCTCATTGCGCTCATCAGTCGTAATAAACAAGCCATCTTCCATTTCCTTTGTCATTAAAAAGTCCTCAAAATTAGCAACAAATTGTAATAGATCCTTTTCAAAAGCTCCCATATGCTCAACATCAGTTTTGTTTAAAAGCACCGTTGCAACCAGATATGGAAAACGCTTCTTAAAATCCGATTGTCTGTGTAAGTTCTGAGCTGATTTTGATTGAGAATTAAAGTGACGTTTGTGCATATCATCAATCATGTAATGTGTTAAAATCTGTGTGCCAGTATATCTATCACCATTGATAAACTCTTTCTGAGCTTCTTTTGAGATACTTGTAATCTTAATAGACTCAAACACTCTTTCAACGTTAAAACGCTTTACAAGCTCTCCTGTGACATTATTGTAAACTTGCTCAAAATATACCCACTTGTCCTTTTTTCTTAATTCATCTGATTTCTGAATGAAGTTAAGCCACTCTACCGAACGATTAGCGAACTCACCTGCTGTAAGACCATAATCGCTTAAAAGCTCACTGAGCAACTCCCTAACAGCTTCATACGTGTCTTTTTCGATTGCTACATATTTATTATCAAGTACACCTGTATAGACGATTTCTGTTTCAATATAGCCTTTTTCTGCACCAATTTTAAAAACATTAGATACCATATTTTTCGCTCTCACATTGTAGCGCTCAGCAAAGTTCTTTGTAATGTCGATTGTGCGAAACCATTGGAATCTAGGCATTGGATTAGTTAGTTCGTCTTTTGTGATAATGTCGTTTATGTGCTTCATTTGGAACGCTGATTCTAATCTACGAACTAATGACTGTATTTCTAGTGAGTATTCGCTGCTTGGAATAAGCTCAGCCCCTAAAACCTCAGCCCATGATGATAATGTCATTGGTTTGTTGATTAAGTTGTCGTTTGTAATGATCCCCATTGCGTTGTCATGAAAGATATGTTGCTCAGTTGCGTATTCTTTTCCTCGATTATCTTCACGTTGTTTAATAGTTTCATGTTCTTTGCCAACTGTTACAATAGCTGATTTACCTGTTCCCTTTTCAATGGAAAACTCTTTGTACAATTGTGACAACGACCGCTCGACAGCATCAACTTGTTTTTTATTAGCTAACTTTCCATTTTTAATAACACTTGCTAATTGACGTTCATGTTTTCCGATTCCTTTTTTTACTAACATCTCTAAAGTTTCTTGCATTGTCATTGTTGTTTTCATTTGTAATCTTCCTATTCTATAATTTTTTATAAACCTAAATAATTTTAATAAAACTACTAATTATTTTTAGCTAACTTTTAATCTCATACTACTCTCTCTTAATAGTAGGAGTTAAGAAGTTAGCTGAACTACTATTCATTCATTTGTTTGAATACTGACCATGCTTTTAATGCCACACCTAGTTGAACAGTCATTACATAAGTCCAGTAACGTCTATCTTCTTTTTCGTCATAAAAAAATTTTGAAGTGAATCCCATTTTTTCTAAAAATACTTTTTGTCTATGGCTGTAGCAATTGTAAATTTCTGTAGTCATAAATAAATCTTCTCCTTTATTTTTTATTTGAATCAAGCATCACTTTTAAAAGTCCTAAGATTAATCTCATACTACTGAGCTGCGCTTGATCCAATCTATTTGAATACAACTCTTAGCGATTTACATTAAAAAATAAAAGTACTTATTCTTTCCTCACCCTCTAGCCCACTGAGCGACATGTTTTGTCCGTTTTTTGTGAAAGTTTTTTTAAATTGTTGAAGTACCCACGCCACGTAGAAATAGTCAAAGGGTGGCGCAGATTGAGCTACCCCTTGATGTTAGTTAGGACTGCGCAAGCCTTAACTCAAATCTGAGTTACTTGCAAAAAGAATGTAACTCAAATAAAAAAGATTATTTATAATAGCCTTCCTTATTTTAAGGACACCCATAAGCTCAAATAATTCGTTATTATTTTGACAATCAATAAAACACCTTACAATTACACAAAGGTGCTTTTGAGCTTGTTACAAGCTTGTTTAAGATTATCCGTATAAATACATACATAAGTTTAAAGAACGCTCTAACAAGCCCACAAACAACCTCATGGCTTATCTAAAGCCTTGTTAATAGTTACAGGTGTATTAAATCAAACCGCCTATTACACTATATTGTCACGCTTGATTACATTTGGTGCATAGAATTACAAAATACTTTAATTTAATTACATAGAGTGCTTTTGAGCTTGTTACAGGCTTGTTTGAAGCTTCTGAGTGTATTTGTATGTAAAATAAAAAAACGTCCTAGTCAAAGCTAGAACGCTGTTAAAATTGAGTGCTAATTGCAATGATATTTACGATGACTGACACAGCAGCGAAACCATAAAACGTTACATAGTCGCTCCAATGAGCTTGTTCGTGCTGTTCACAAATAAAAGTTGTGTTGATTTTATTGATTATTTTCATCATATTTATACCTCCATAGCGATATATCGTTATCTATATTTAATACTATAATATCGTTATGTCGATATGTCAATAAAGAATATCACTATATCGTTATTTAATTAGTTGTATGTTATAATTTATACAAAAATGAGGTGTTAAATATGACAAAAAAACAAATAAAATTACGACTTCACAAAATTTTAGATGAACGTGGCATTACACAGAAAGAATTGGCTGAGATAACGGGGATCCGCCCTAATGCGATAAGTGAAATGTGTCGTGACATGCGAACGACCTACAACAAAGAACACTTAAATACAATTATTAATACTTTAGAAATCAAAGATATTAACACTCTTTTTACATTGGAGCAGGACTAACCAAAGGTTAATAACTGAACGATAATAAGCCTATACGTGTGGCTGTGCGCTTGATAGTGGCATACAGATAACCATGTAGGCTTTTTATTTTGTTTCGCTTGTAAAGTCGCATAACATCAACGATTGCATGACAAAATTCACCTTCATCATCTTCAAAATTGATGTTGAAAGGTGCTTTTGATTTTGCTTTTAACATAGTTCCGTAAATTTCGTATATTTCTTTTTCCGAATCAAAGAAAACATCAAGAATATCAGCAATTTTAGACGGTATTTTTGCTAACAAAGATTTTTTGATTAATTTTTTAGACTTATTTTTATTGTTAGCATATGTATCATCTGTATTATTATTAATTGTTAAAGAAGAAAAAGGTTCATTATTGTTTTTAGGCTTGCTAACACTTGTCGTTACAACCTTTTTAGGCTGTTGACCATGTGACAAATTCGATGTGTCATTGTTATTTTTTGAAGCATTATAAGGCAAAATTTGAAAGATATTCGCACCTTTACCGCCCATAACTTTACGTGTTGTACGAATCGGACGGATAATATTGAGTTGCTCAAGTCGTTTAAGAACACGTCTAACTGTACGAATAGATTTACCAACCTTATTCGCAATCGTTTGGGCTTTTAAATGAGAAGCACCATAATATTTTACTGAGTATTGTGATAACATCCACAGCACATCACGCTCAGTTTTATTAAGTTTGTTGTTGCTCAAGTGAGCTGCCACTGCTTCATTAAGTTCATTTTTACTGTTGAATGTTTTATAGTCGCTTAAATAGATTGTCATGTTTATCATCCTTTTTGGACTCTCTACATGACAGATTTATCAACATTTGGTATACTTGAGATGTCTAGGCTCTGCATGTGACTTTTCTGTCATGTGTGGAGTTTTTTATTTTGTTTTAAATGGATCGCTAGATATTACTGAGTGGGCTTGTTCCTCTCGAACGCTCCACAGCATCGCTTATATCTAAGCTTTTTAAATATTCTCTCGTTACATTAAAGTTGTTATGTCCTAACAAACGACTTAATGAATACATATCTAAACCGTTCATCAGTTGTGTCTGAGCATAGTAATGCCTAAATGTATGTGGACTAGCTCTAACTTTCCGTGGCTCTTTAACGTTGGTGTAAGCAATTCTCACAACCCTCTGTAATGCTTCACCTGTTAGTTGCTTACCACGATACGACACAAATAAATAAGGCTCACATATCATGTCCATGCAATAACTGTTTAAAGCACGTCGATATTTAAATAGTTGTTTTTTAACTATTGGTGTTAATGGCACATATCTTTCTTTTCTTCCTTTCCCATGGATTAAAATTTGGTCATCTTGAACATCGGTTAGCTTTATATCACATAATTCCTGCGCTCTTATCCCTGTATCAGCGAACAACATAATAATTAATTTATTTCTACTTTGTATAAATGTTCGATTTGTAAATTTATCTATCATTGCTCGTACTTCAGCATCTGTAAAAGTTGGAAGGACTTTTTCTTCTTGCCTGATCCACTCCACTTTCAACATAATATTTTTATTGATGTAGCCTTCTTTGTGGATATACTTAAAAAATGCTCGCAACGCTTTAGTAATGCCTGTTATATAGCTTGTTGTTTTACCTTCTTTTAATAAGAAGCGAATATAGTCTTTTACATGGTCAACGTCCACATTTCTAACATTTGTGATTTTATATTTTGTTTCCATGTACCTAGCAAAACGTAAATTGTTGTTTTTATAATTTTTTATTGTCGTCTTTGTTAAATTTCTAATCTCACAGTCAAAAATAAATTCTTCAACTAAATTTTCATGCAACAAAAAAACAACCTCCCTCTACATAATGTGTAGAAAAAGGTTGTTTATTTTAATTTTGATTGCTTAAATTATTTTGTAATAATCGCAATGTATACCATAGCTTTTTAGAAAAGTTGACTCTAAACTAATGGCTACAAACGTTGATATATCAATGAAATTGTGTCTTATTCGTTAACTTCCGCATTATGGAAAACGTCTTGAACATCGTCATCATCTTCGAGTGCGTCAA
>JAUZSY010220758.1:0-10145 GCA_034780635.1 Micrastur mirandollei | reverse complement strand
AAGTGTTTTAGAATTGAAAAGTTGAATGAAATCTGTTGGGCTGGTTTTTCAATCGTGAGAACAAGCAAGAAATATATGATATGTGCTTCGTGGATTCTTGCAAAGGGAATGTTCTCTGGTCCGCTGCTGCTCCAAAACTGTTGATCGATCGCGCAAGCCCTGTATATATGCATTTTTGCAATCATTCTTGGGTAGGCGTTACTTCGCAATTATTGTATAGATTTCATAATACTAATTATTTTAGGGGAAATAACATAAGTAGCTTCAATTGCCGTTTCCTTTCTACTTAAGTTTAATATTTCCTATTTCAAGTCAATTGAGCACTTACGGTCGGCATAATTTTGCCAGTCGTTTATTTATGATCTCAGATTTATAAATAAGATTTTCTTTTGTTAAAACAAAACAAAAGTCATTATCCAAATATGATAATTCTAATCTGGCGGTGATTTCTGGATACGCCCTTAATTACTGTTAATCAATCCTTTAGGAATTTGGGCGAATCTGTAGTTATAATTGCTTACTAAAATTCCTTAATTTTCTTTTCGCTGGCCAGAAGAACGGCTCGCCCTAAAATAATGATTTAATTACTTAATAAAATTCCTTAATTTTCTTTTCGCTGGCCAGAAGAACGGCTCGCCCTAAAATAATGATTTCCTTCCTTTTAGTCAGCCACACCGTAATCGTTAATTGGTCAGAGGAATTAACCGGCTACCAATTCTTAAATTTTGGAATGTGGGTGTTTTACTCATAAGTGGCCATTTCAGCTAATTACCCAAAATTTGGTCATCGGACGAATTTCACTTGAGGAAGTTGATATTTATTAACCATTTATTCTCTTGAACATGTAGGTGGTTTGAAGAGAATTTTTAGCTAATTACTATACTTAGTGATTTTTCGTCTAGCTTGACAATCCTTTATTGAGGAAATTGCTAGTTCCTGTTTTTCAATTATTTATTTCTAAGTTTAGGGTACTATCGTACTCAACTAGTTATACTAGTTAACTAATTATTTTGGTTGCTTATTTAACGACATATCGAACGCATAACCATGTGGTTACATTTCCTCCCCATGTTAAAAAAAAACATAATCGATTGATTATTTTTCTCTTAACCTCCTATCTTTCACTTTAGTAATAAGGATATGACTCTTTACAGCCTCGCATCTCGCAATATTTGAGTACAATATAAAATAAAGGTTTTTAACATCTCATGCACATGCAAATTGTCCTTGATTCAGTATTTGACTGTGTTATTCTTCTTTTTTTTTCAGTCTATATATTTTTTTTTTAAAACTTCCTGCAAAACAAAAAAAAATTCTTTCTCCTTTTTTTTTTCAGTTCATATATGATTTAAATTTTCAAAAAGTTTCTTTTCTCCTTCTTTCAGTAATAAGGCATGCAAAAAGTTTATTTGTTTCTTCGTTTTAATAATAAGGCATGCAAAGGTCATTAAAAGTTCATTCTTCTCCGGATTTCACTTCACTGGTTTCTTTCTTGGTTACACAACTGCAGTTCCGTTATTTCATAAGTGTATTTCCACCGTTGGTTGAGCACTCGAGGAGAGTTTCGGCGGTAGCTTCGGTGCAACGTCAGATTGATCAGGTCTGGGGTTGGTATCGAAAACCACAGTAGCGTCCCTCACCTCACGCTCATCAATATCCACATCAGACAACGAATGGACTTTTCTTCGTAAGCGCTCTAACTGAAGATTATTCATATCTTTATACATTTTATCAGCGTCTTTTCTAGCTCTCAAAAGACTATATATATGGGTTACTCTTCTTTTACCATATATCAAAGAAACAATTACCACCATCACCATCAAGACGGTTAGTGTAGGATATAACCAGGTATTTACTTTTTCCAATCGCCCCTTCTCTGATTTGTTACTACTCTTCACTGTTCGTAACTCATCTACTAAATTACTCATATCGATCTTTCCGATCGGTTTTAAGAGAGGTGGAATTTCATGAGCTTCTATCTTTGGAAATTCCTTAGTGACAGGCTTCCATACTCTAGACCAATTTACACGCGGTATTTTAGTTAATGAAAGAAAGTTATTTCTAATCTCAAACTTCTCCTTAAGCTTATAGAATGGTAGGATCTCTATAGTAGGGCCAAATGCGGCACAACTCATAGGTAGATCTATAATGGTCATGGGTGGATGAATAAGTATTTCACCCTGTTGTTGTCCTTTACAGACTTTAGTCAATCTTCGCTCGATTGTCGAAGCGACTGCCCAAATACCATCAGATAGATGTACAGCTTGGGGGGTTAATATATCAATTGATACTTCTGCTTCACAATACTTATCAATTCCCTCTTCATTACCTTGGAATAACTGAATTACACATAATTTATGTCCGTTAGTTGCATAAATGGGACTCTTTACTGCACAAACTCTTAGTGCATTCATACTACATGCTAACGCTTCACTAGGCGATAATATTATGAATTTAGTTCTGGCTGAGTTAAAGGCTATTTCTTCGGTTTCGATTTTATATCTTGCTACTGCCTTCCTGTCCGTGATATTATTGGGAAATGGAATAGGCAGGTTAATTACACTAAATACTTCAAAGTCATTATTCCTATTCAACAGAGGTAAATCAACTATCACATATATCTTATCATTCTGTATTATAGTAGCACAACTTAATGTTTGATAATATTCCCATAGACTTTTCTTTGGATCTACTGGTAAACGTAAATTATGGGGTAAGTTTGACTGAATCATCCCAAGTACTGTTCTTAAATTTTCGGGAGGTACGATATTCGGTGACATGTGTGCTAATGAAAGTAAATCTAACTGTGTTCTCACATGCTCCATTGCTAACGTTAACGACTGAATTGATGAATCAAGTTGGTGTGTCATCATCACTAATTCTAGTACTTGTTTAATTACAGCTTCCATTGTCTTCATTTTTCTATTTGTGTCATTTATTATTTTAGAAAATATTATACTTGTCAAACTTTCATTTAATTTTGTTACTGTATGGATTAGCCAATTAATTTTCTGTCTATTCTCTGTCAGTTCGAATCTAGTGACATTTACTATTGATAGATTTTCTTCTACTACGTGTTTTATTTTCTGTTGATTTTCTTCTAAACCGTTTACATGCTTTTCTAACGCTTCTGTGTCACTGTCTGATACTGTACCGAATAATACATGTAGCGCCTTACCCACAAAAGGTAGTATTGATCTTTTTCTAACTTGCTTTTGGGTCCCGTCTGCGACTAGCAGTCCTATATCTCTAAAGTATTTTCCTATATATCTAAGTTTTTGTTTCATTTTATCCATCTGTTCTCCCAGTGAAACAAATAAAGCTCTGTTAGTTTCTATCCCAATTTTAGATTGATTTTTCTGCATCTGTCCTTTTATTTCTATCGCTAGATTAACTTCATTTTCTAACTCCCATTGAACTTTTCTATACGCTCCTAAATCTATGACGAAGGTCATAATCCACTTGGAGCGTGTAATCGTTACTTCGCTTGTCTTTTTGAACACGGTACTGTGCGTATGGCGCAATCCTGCTGCTACTCCTGCCATCACCACTATCATCATCATTAGGCGACGCATCCTACAAATACAAATAGCGACGCTTCTTTACTATTTGTCTCAAAGTAATTAATCCTTATATTCTGATTCATTAAACTTCCTAACGAGATATCTCAATATATCAGAACTTTCTTTTTCATCATCTCTATTGCCACTCCTAACTTCTTCTTCAACCTCACTCTTTTCATCGTCTTCACTATCGCTCCCAACTTTCCTTCGTTTTGAGTTAGTATCATTATCGTCGAATAATTCAGCACTATATTCTGACTCGTTAAACTTCCTAACGAGATATCCTAATATATCAGAACTTTCTTTTTCATCATCTCTTCTGCTACTAGTAACTTCTTCTTCAACCTCATTCTTTTCATCGTCTTCATTATCGCTTCTAACTTCTTTGTATTTCGAGATAGCATTAATAGGTCTCTTCACTCCGCTCCTAAGCAGTCTGGGTCCCATTATATCACCTATTATTTCTGGAGGTTGTGTCGGCTGAATTATGTCACTTTCTACTTCTTCAGGTCTATCCTCACCCTCAGTCTCCCTTTCTCTGAGTACTGGTAAAGGAATGTCATCCTCAGATTCCCCATCTTCTGAATCTGATGATGCAACTGCTATCTCGGGTAGCATTTCTCTATCATTTTCCTCATATTCCCATTCTACCTCGGGATCATCTGCTACCTCATCTGGCCCCCTATCCATATCTTCTAAATCTACCTCTGGATCTATCAGGGTGGCTCTTCTTACTGGCCTTTCTGTCTCCATGTTAGGTACTTTCCACTCCCTAATATTCGCCTCGCAGATATCTGACGCATGGACCCTCTTTACTTTATTCGTTAACTGGTCCCAAATCTTATACGTCAAAGGCCCTGTTTGTTTAACTATTCTATAGTAGGGCTTCCATTTCGGGTCTAACTTTCCTTTCCTGACCTGGGCCCTATAGTATACCGGGTCGCCAACGTTATAAGTCTTCTTTACTCTTCCTACGTTGACTCGCTCGTTTCTCTTCCTCTGAGCTAATCTAATCCTACGTCTCACCTGACTAAACAGAGAATGCTGCTGTTCTATCATCTTCCTATGATTTTCTTCTCCGGTATACTTTTTCTTAGGTATCAACAGATTATCTAATGGTAGCACTACATCTCTACCGTGCACCATGTAGTAGGGAGAAAATTTAGTCGTATCATTATGCGAGAATCGCGCTGCGGCGAGAGCTTGATTCAAGAACAAGTCCCAATTTTCGACTTCGTTCTCTGATAATTTCGACAAGGTGTCTCCAAGAAATCGATGAAATCTTTCGACCTTACTATTACTCTGAGGCCTGTACGGAGACGTTTGAACGTGTTTGACACCTAAGTATGCATTCACTTCTTTCATAATGGCGTTCACAAACTCACCACCATTATCGGTTACCAAAACTCGTGGTACACCATATCTAGGGAAAATTTCATTTAATAATATCTCTGCCATGGTTGGTGCGTCTTTCCTCTGCACTGGGAACGCTTCAACCCAATTGGTTAACCAATCAACCATACTAACTACATACTTATTTCCCTTATTAGTGATATTATATGGCCCCGAGACATCCATACTCCATTTTTCGAATGGATATGATGGGATATCAGTCTCCATCAATGGTGTCTTTGCTCCCTTTACTGCCCGCTTCTGGCAAGTAACACACTCAGTTACATAGGAGTGGATATGCTTGAACATACCTGGCCAATAATATTTCTTTATTAGGATCAGATAAGTTTTATCGATCCCCACATGACCTAACCCATCATGTGTCACTTTAACTAGGCTCGACCTCACGCGACCTTCTGGTACATACAGTCGTAACGTAGGGGTCTCTTCTTCATTAGACAAAAAGTATATCTTATCATCTTCTATTAAATATTTCCGTAATTTGGAAGGCGGCAGTTTTCCTTCCACTAGGGACTCCTTCAACTTCTTATACTCTTCGTCTTTCTCAGCCTCTAGTTTAAACATATTCATATCTAACGATTCCCACTCAAATCTACCGGAATCTTCTCCTTGAGGGTTATCTTCTTCCGATTCTACCTCCTCCTCAAGTTCTGGGGGCTTATTATTTAATTGCTGGGCATTCAAAACACATATTCTATAATTATTATCACTAACTAAGTTTGGATCTTCGCTATCGGATTCTTCTTCTGCTACTTCGGGCATTCTAGACAGTAAGTCTGCGCAAGTATTCTCTTTACCTGATAGGTACTCTATTTTACAATCATACCCACTCAACTGCATAGCCCACAGTTGTACCTTCCTATTCTTCCATTCAGCATCGAACAGGTACTGCAATGGACGATGGTCAGTTCTGATTACAAACTTAGCACCTGCTAAATAAAAGTGCAGTTTTTGCAACGCATAGGCAATTGAATACGCTTCTTTCTCTATTACGGGCCACTTCTGCTGCGTTTTAGATAACTTATGGGAAAGAAAATAAATAGGCATCTCATCTTTTATACCTGGAATTACTGCCTCAAATTCGTCGCAGGGCTGAGTCAAACAAGCTCCTATACACTTATCGCTTGCGTCCGTGTTTAAAATCATAGGCTTGCTCAAGTCAGGGTAAATTAACAGAGGTATTGATGTCAATTCTGCCTTCAGTGTGTCGAAAGCTTGTTGACATGCCTCCGTCCAGTTGAATCTAGCATATTTCTTTGTAAGGTTTATTAAGGGAATTGCTATCCTAGAAAAACCTGCTATGAACCTCCTATAGTATCCTACTGTACCTATAAAGGCTCTGACTTGTCTAACTGTAGTAGGTTCAGGCATAGCTCTAATGATTTTCACTTTATCAGCATCTGGCCTTACTCCAGACTGATCTATTTCAAATCCTAAATATTTCGTCTCTTTTCTCAAAAACTGGCATTTTTCTAATTTCAATTTCAGACCGTGGTGCTTTAATCGGTCCAAAACTAACTGTAAATGCTTAAAGTGTTCTTCGGGGGTTTCTGAGAATATCAGGATATCATCTAGGTATGCCATGGCAAAGTGTTCAAATCCTCTTAGGACTACAGCCATTAGGGATTGAAAAACACCAGGGGCCCCTGCCAGCCCAAACGGCATAACGCGGAATTGGAAAAGCCCCATGTGACAACAAAACGCTGTCTTAGGCTGATCCTTCTCATCCACAGCTACTTGCCAATATCCCGATCTTAAATCTAAAGATGAAAAACATTTAGCCTTACCTAACATGGCTAATATGTCATCTATTAAGGGTAAGGGGTAAGCAGTAGACTTAGTTATTTTATTTAGTTCCCTAAAATCTATGCAAAATCTATTTCCCCCATCCTTCTTCTCTACCACTACCACTGGGAAACCCCAAGGTGATTGAGATGGTTCTATAATTCCAGCTTCTCCCATCTCTTTTACCGCTTTCTCTACTAGTTCCCTCTTCCATATAGGGGTTCTATACGGCCTCATCTTGATTGGTTTATGATCCCCAGTATCTATAGTCATTTTCACCGTATGAGTCTTCCCTAACTCCTTATCCGAATTCGCTACTACTTGTTTATTAGAATTAAATAAACGTGTTAAAGTTTCCCTATATTCTTCGGGACAATCTATTTCTACCTTGCCCTTAGCTAAACTGTTCTCTATCGATAATTCTTCCCGCTTCATCCTAGTTTTTAGACTTAGTATCGAAGCTGTGCCTAGTTTAGTTCCTGATTTAATACTTATAGTTCTAACACCAGTATTCGCTACTACTACTGGAAAATTTTTCTCTCTGCCCTCTTGTACTAGTGCAGGCAACACAGTGATGTCTTCATCCTCTTCTATATAAGGGAGTGGTAATACTTGATATATTGCCTCATTATCTAATATAGCTCCCTCTAATTCACCCCAGCTCGATACTGCTGTTCTGGGTGGTATCACTAAATCTTCATGAGACATCAGATCTATCTGCGTAAGTGTCGAACTACCTAAAGCTATGTGCTCCGTCCCTAAAATTAACGTTGGAGGGTCGAATTTAAGAATGGCCTTTCTTTCTCTAAGCCAGTCCCCTCCCAATATTACTTCGTAGGTTAGTTTAGGTGCTATATATAAGGTATGGGATGTTTCAGTCTCTCCCACCCTCATATTCACTTCCAGCATCCAATCTATGGTAAATCTGGCCCCATCTGCCTGGAACGCGTTTACTTCAGTTGGTCTAAACCGGTCGGCGGGGAGTCCTAGTCTCTGTAACGCAACAGAGCCTATGACTGAAACTTCCGAGCCAGTATCAATCAACGCTTTAAACGGTTCACCCTCTATCAAAATGTTGCAGGTGAGTTCATCTTCCTCGGACCAAATCTGACATACCTTAATCTTCTTCACCTTACTGTCCGAGGGCTTCTTAATCCTAATCTTCTTCTTTTTACATTTGTCCCACACATGTCCGCCCTTACCACAGCCACGACATGTCTTTTTCTTTTTCAAGGGACAATCATGTAAGGTGTGACCCTTCTCTTTACAACTGTCACACCGTATGAACTCTTTAGCCTTACAGTCTTTAATTACGTGCTCCTCACTTCCACACTTAAAGCATCTGGCCTTCTGCATGCAGGCCTGTTTAGAATGTCCGGGTCTTCCGCAGTTATAACAATGCACCCCGTTTCTGCATTGATAACTGTAGTGCCCCTGTTCGCCGCAATTATAACATCTCAGAGTCCCATTTACACGTTTTTGGACATTCTTTCTATTCCCAGGGGTCACCCACCCTTTCTCTACTGGGGCGACCCGAACTAGTTTAAATTCTTCGTTGGGGTCTTTCTTGGGGATCTATATGTTGGTTTATTTTTTGTCCGGGGCGGTTGTCTCTTATCCTTAATCCTACAATCCCTCGCCCTATGTCCTTCCTTATTGCATATAAAGCACACCAACCCATACTTCCTCTCTACAGGTAAGTATCGTCCCACTCTCATATCCCAACACTCTCTATTTGTGGCCTCATCCTCCCAACTAGGGTTACGCTGGGGACATTTAGAACGGATGTGGCCTCTCTTTCCACACCCGTAGCAGACTTTAAGCCAGTCCGCTTTATTTTCCTCCAACTTTCCTAGTCGTATGAGGAGTTCCTCAGCTCTCCTTGCCTGGGCAAATGCCTCCTCCAAGGTGTCAGGCTGAGCTCGTGCCACATCCTCACGCAACAGGGGATTGTTTAAGGCATCGGTAAAGAATTCTGCGAGCTGTGCTTGCGTCGCTGGATCACTCCTTCGATCAGGATCTGGATACGCGACTTTTGCCAGCACGCTCATTCTTCCTTCTAGACAGGCTATGGATTCCCCATCTGCCTGTCTCACTCCGACTAGCGCTCGAGCAGCCTCTGTACGACTGGAGCGACTCCCAAAGTGCCGTTGGATGTCAAATTCAAACATTTTCCAAGTCGTTTGAGACTTGTACTTGTCTAGATATTCGCCTATCCACTCTGATGCAGCACCCTCGGTATAGTCGTAAGCCAACGATACCATATTGGCATCGGAGAGATTGTATATTCTCCCCTTTTTCTCGATTGCCTTAAGCCAAGGTCCTAATTCTACGGCTAAACCTGTAAAAAGAGGGATCTTGGATCCTGTCACATTGAGCTTTGGAGCTAATCTTCCCCCGTCCTCTACTCTCAAACCCATTTCCTCTGCTACCCTATCGTCTTCATTAGTCATGGTGGTAGCTCTTTCAGATTCCATTATATAACAACAAAAAATTAACAACAAAAGAAAGCGCTATCCGAAAAGCCCACAAGAAGTCCAAAAATGAACAATGACAAGCAGAAAAGTGAAAAGAACAAAACAAAGTGGTTTTCTTACCTGACTGTTGAATTATCTGACGTTCTGCGCTGCTTCGATGACTTGCTTTTCCTTTCTTTTGTTGGGTGGTCCAACCTGTGATTTTTTTTTCACAGTAAACCCCTGTTATTTTCTTGTGTTGTTTTTCCTTTTCAAAACACGGTCTGTGTTTTTATCTCTTTCTTCTCAGCTCGGTTCTTGTCTGTTTAAAAAGTTAGATCCTGGTCGAACGGCAACCAATAAAGCCCCGCCCCTTAGCGTCCGTCAGCTTGTTGCTTCAGTGAGCGTTCGGCTGCTCGGATGAATGTCTGTATCGTGTTTCTCCTTTTCCTCTTATCCAGCCGGAGAATAAAGCCCACTATCGCTTTACTTCCAGTGCCCAATTTATTGGCTGTTGCTGGTACGATAGCTTTGTTGTTTGGTGAATGGGCGGTGACTTCGAGCTATCGATGTGATCGTAAAATAAAACTAGCTAAAAAGAAAATAGCTGACCCCAAAAGTTGTTGTGTAATATTCTGGGAAATTACAGAATTTCTCAGAATACCCGTGGTTTTAGAAATGAACAGTTCAACACAAGCTGATAATAAAGAAATAAATATTTATTTGTGAATTACACAAATAAAGAATGTTCGTGATACTTATAGAGTATGCGAGCTGTAAAATAGTAGTGAACAATTCGTGTTCGTTCTTAAAATTACAAGTGATTGCTTCCTAAGTTAAACAGACTTGTCAAGTGTTTTAGAATTGAAAAGTTGAATGAAATCTGTTGGGCTGGTTTTTCAATCGTGAGAACAAGCAAGAAATATAT
>JAUZSY010212914.1:0-10151 GCA_034780635.1 Micrastur mirandollei | reverse complement strand
TTAGCAAAATATATCACTGTGGTAACCCCGATTGCCAATAAAAGTAATAGCACACATCACATGACCGAGACAATTGTTTTGATATAACATTTGTGGAGATACACATTGTGGTTTGGGCCACATTAAAGTTGAAAGAAGAGCAAGTTAGCTGATACACAGGAGAGTAAATAGAACACTAGAAAGTTCCTGGAGAAACTTTGACGGGGCTGCCAGGCTGGTGCTGGAACTTTTTTTGTTTCACATTGCTATCTGCTTGGGATCATTCTAAGCTACTACTATGCAAAGTTGTAGTTCAATATATCGAAAAATGACAGCATCATAGTCAGTTTGGTGTTAAAGAGGCAGTTGTGATGGCCATCTTGAATCAAAATGGATCCAAACGTTAATCTGTTCTAGAGATACATCTGATAAGTTCTTTCTGTGAGTTTCAAACAAATCCAACAGTGAGTATGTTTTCATCAGGTTCTAAATCATATGACTTGACACCAGCAGTTAGTGTGAGGAGTGTTCTCCCATTCATTTCCTATGTGAAATTTGGCATCTTTGTTAGCGAAATATTTCACTATGGTAACTCTGATTGCCAATAAAAGTAATAGCACACATCACAGGGCCGAGACAATCCTTTTGATATAACATTTGTGGTGGTAGATATTGTGGTTTGGGCCGCATTAAAGTTGAAAGCAGAGCAAGTTAGCTGACACACAGGAGAGTAAATAGAACACTAGAAAGTTCCTGGAGAAACTTTGACGGGGGCTGCCAGGCTGGTGCCGAATAAAAAAAATTAAATGACAGCAATATGTGTTTGGGATCATCCTAAGCTACCACTTTACCAAGTTTCAGCTCAATACATCCAAAAATGGCAGAGTTATCCTAGTTTGGTATAAAACAGCTGAATAGTAGCTAAAGAAATGTAGAAAGCAGCTCAAATTTCCAAAAGGAAGTGGAAGGAGCTTAAAATCTATTAGAGATCATTGTCAGCTACCAATATGCCGAATTTCAGTTGAATATCTCTAAAAATGGAAGAGTTATCCTACTTTTTTAATGAAACAGCTAAATAGTAGCTAAAGAAATGTAGAAAGAAGCTTAACTTTCCAAAAGGAAGTGGAAGGAGCTTAAAATCTATTAGAGATCATTGCCAGCTACTAATATGCCAAATTTCAGCTGAATATCTCTAAAAATGGCAGAGTTATCCTGGTTTTTTAACAAAACAGCCGAATAGTAGCTAAAGAACTGTAGAAAGAATCTTAACTTTCTAAAAGGAAGTAGAAGGAGCTGAAAATCTATTAGAGATCAATGTCAGCTACCAAAATGCCAAATTTCAGCTGAATATCTCCAAAAGTGGCAGAGTTATTCTGGTTTTTTAACAAAACAGCCGAATAGTAGCTAAAGAACTGTAGAAAGAATCTTAACTTTCTAAAAGGAAGTGGAAGGAGCTGAAAAGCTATTCGAGATCATTGTCAGCTACCAATATGCCAAATTTTAGCTGAATAGCTCTAAAAATGGCCGAGTTATGGTATTTTCTCTTTTAGCTAAGGCGGCCATCTTGGATTTTTGATTTGGCTTCAGTACATGATAGAGAATGTCCTCAGCTACAACCTCACCAAATTTCAGCTCTCTATGTATAAAAATGGCTGAGTTAAAGCCATTTGAAAGTAGCCTTGGCGGCCATCTTGGATTTTTGATTTTGATATAGAATATGATAGGAAACATGCTCAGCTATCACCATACCATGTTTCAGCTCAATATCACTAAAAATGGCAAAGTTATCCTAGTTTTTGATAAAACAGCCGAATAGTAGCTAAAGAAATGTAGAAATAAGCCTAATTTTCCAAAAGGAAGTGGAAGGAGCTTAAAATCTATTAGAGATCATTGTCAGCTACCAAAATGCAAAATTTCAGCTGAATATCTCTAAAAATGGCTGAGTTATCCTAGTTTCGTTTAAAACAGCCGAATAGCAGCTAAAGAAATGTAGAAAGAAGCTTAACTTTAAAGTCTATTGGAGATCATTGCCAGCTACCAATATGCCAAATTTCAGCTGAATATCTCTAAAAATGGCAGAGTTATCTGATTTTTTAATAAAACAGCTGAATAGTAGCTAAAGAATTGTAAAAAGAAGCTTAAGTTTCCAAAAGGATGTGGAAGGAGTTAAAATCTATTAGAGATCATTGTCAACTATCAATATGCCAAATTTCAGCTGAATACGTCTAAAAATGGCAGAGTTATCCTAGTTTTTTATAAAACGGCCGAATAGTAGCTAAAGAAATGTAGAAAGAAGCTTAACATTCCAGAAGGAAGTGGAAGGAGCTTAAAATCTATAAGAGATCAATGTCAGCTACCAATATTCCAAATTTCAGCTGAATATCTCGAAAAATGGCAGAGTTATCCTAGTTAAGTATAAATCAGCCGAATAGTAGCTAAAGAAATGTAGAGAGAAGCTTAACTTTCCAAAAGGAAGTGGAAGGTGCTTAAAATCTATTAGAGATCATTGTCAGCTACCAATATGCCAAATTTCAGCTGAATATACCGAAATATGGCAGAGTTATCCTAGTTTTTAAAGAAACAGCCGAATAGTAGCTAAAGAAATGTAGAACTAATCTTAAATTACCAGAAGGAAGTGGGTAAAGCATGGTTTTGCAGAAATAGCCATTAATTTGCTTGTTGAACCAAAATGGCTACATTACATGAAGCAAGGCAATGCACTGCCTTGTATATTGAACCAAAATGGCGTCCTATGTAACTCAGTTTCTCTTTAAAGTTAACTCCCATTCATTTCCTATGGGAAATTAAGGATTTTTGTTAGCAAAATATTTCGCCATGGTAACTCCAATTGCCAATAAAAGTAATAGCACACATCTCGGAGCCGGGCCGGTCGTGTGGATATAACTTTTGTGGGGGTCCACTTTGCGGTTCGGGCCGCATTAAAGTTGACGGAAGAAAAATAAATAAAGAAATAAAGAAATAAATAAAGAAACCCTTATTGGGTGTAGAACAATAGGTGGCTTCCATGCAATTGCATGGGAAGCAGTGCATTGCTTCGCAATGCACTGCTTTCCTATGCATTGCAATGGCAGCCCCCAACTAGAAAGTTCCTGGAGAAACTTTGACGGGGGCTGCCAGGCTGGTGCCGGAACTTTTATTTTTCACATTACTTTCTTCTTGGGATCATTCAAGGAGCATCAGACCTAACAAAGGAACATCTGATCATTTCAACTCCAGTTTGTCATCAACTCTAGTTAAAATACTGTCTAGTCAACCTTGTAATGAGTCAATAGTGAACAATATTTTAACTTTCTGACACAATTTTCAAAACCTGGACCTGAGTGTCGAGACATTTAGACATCTCTCGTCTCCTAACAGCCCATGAACCGACACATTTTAATATTGCAGCAAGAATTTCTTGTTCAAGTTCAGAAGAAGTTAGTTTTCAAAGTTTTTTGAGTCCAGTCTGGCTCTTTTGGGAGAGAGAATCTGTCCTGCTGTACTAAATAGTCTTTCAATAATATTTCAATAGTCTTTCAATAATCTTTCAATAAAGCCATGGGTGGTGTATATCTTCTGGCTGAATCTCTGTGGTGGAATCCATTTTGGGTGTGTTAGCTGTGGGTGCTCCCAGCTCAATGACATTTACACTAGAATATACGTCATTGGTCCAGCTCTTCTTGAAGGCAGGTCTAATGTTACCTGTCCACTTTGCAGTGATTCAATGGACAAACTCCCCTCTTGACATGAGTTACTTTCAAACTAATGACAAATTAAAAAGGTGCAACGTGAATGTAACTTGTAACTCAACACATTATAGAAATGTAGTTTAGTAGAAAGTACAGATACTTCATGTAAAATGTAGTGGAGTAAAAGTAAAAGCACCCACATTTAATTATACTTAAGTAAAGTACAGATACATGAAAAATGAACTTAAGTACAGTAACAAAGTATTTGTACTTAGTTACATCCCACCACTGTGTGTGGGAGTCATCACAGCGTTAGCTGGCAGCCAGCTACAGCACATGACCTCACAGACGCACATGTACAATTTGCAGTGAATGCAAAAATAAAATAAAATAAAATAAAAATAAAAAAATGTTTGTAAGCTCAATCCTCCAGGTAGATAACAAAAAATTAAATTGGCTCAAAACAGATTTTGTTAAAGCAGTGAACTATTGGAAGTGTCAGATCTCATGAAAATGGAGGGCTAAGGCTTTAATAGTAAATAAGGTTATCATAGTCCACACTCAGACCTGCATCATTAAAATAACTGATGTGTTGTTTTCATGTACAATTAAACATGAATATGTAGGCTTACCTGCAGCTTCTGACATATGTAAAGTTTTTAACTGATAAATAAAAGCAGATGGGTGGTACTCAACATGTAAAGCTGTGTTTTTTCCATTTCATTTAACCTTTATTTATCCAGTTAGTCTCATTGAGCCATGAGAACTCATTTTCAAGAGGGTCCTGTTAGGGAGCAGATGGTGGGGGTTGAGGGCCTTGCTCAGGGGGCCAGAGCAGGCGAATGAGGGTGGAGGCAGGTGTGGGTGTTTCACCTTTTTCCACCCACATGTTTTTGATGTTGTCTGTACCGGGGCTTGAACCGGCCATCAGGCCCACCGTCTAACCTAGAAAGTTCCAACCCAAAAATAAGTTCTGATTCAGAAATATAGTTATCCTCTTGAATGTTTAGAGTGTTAAAAATGATTATTACTTATTTGTTGAATACTCCTGTTTACACAAGTTTCCTACTTGTGTCCAATTAGGTGCACTGAAAAACACAACATTCAGTTTAATAAACAATTTCAAGTGAACATAACTTACTTTTCATCAATTTCTTGTTTAAAATCATCTGAAATGAGTTGTGTGAACTGTTGGATAAAAATGCTTCATTAGTTAAAATATCTGAGTCCACACAAAAAAGTGAATTCTTTGAAAGTGGTGGGGATTTCGGATTGTAAAGGGTTAACCTTTAAAGCTCCTGCACATGCGCAGATCAACCTCCACTAAGCCAGCAGGTGGCGGTAATGCTTCATAGTCTTGAATGCCAAGCGCCATTAAAACCTCAAATAGGAGAAGAAGAAGAAGATCAACCTCCATTTCCTGCTCGGACACACACACCTGCTAACTGCCTGAACAAGTCTCATAACTTTTTATTACAATTTTCATGGTCATCAGCTTTTATTTACCTTAGTACATTAATGTGGTGAGTACATATTTGTTCCTTTTGTTCACTATTTTTTGTGTTATTGTTAGTTATTGTTAGTTGTTGCTGTTGTGCTGTGATAGTTACTTTTTTAATCTATTGAGGTTCAGCCATGTTGGTCTGCGGCCTCTTCACTTTAAGAGCAAAGGTTGATAATAATAATTTGTAATGTTAAAGTTATTTGGTATAAAATTTGTGTTTGGACTGACAGCATGAAACGTTTGTCTTGTTCTAAATGACGTTTAAGTAAAAATGGCGGGCGTCATGTTGTGAGTCACAGCAAGAAGTTAAGACTTGTTTTCTTCCTGCTCTAAACGTTTTAAGGCTGTTGGTGTATTTTTCTTAAATGTGGAGGAGGATGTTGTTTTACTCTCTTTCCATCATTTTCCTTTATGGACATGTTGTTTCCATCTGATTCTCAGTAAAACATGGGCCAATACTGCAGATACTTCTTTATTTTCCAATTTAAATTTAATTTACATGAATTAAATAATTAGGGATGACTAAAGAACTTCTAGCTGTGTTGTTTTGAGGCCAGCATCTTTATTTAGCTATAAATGATTCAGTTACTGTAAAATAGTTAATTTAGATTTATTCCATTTGGCTGTGTGTTGGTGATATGAAACATTTCTGTCTTCACCTGTTTGCAGACATGAAAATAGAGAAACAGAGCCCGTCATGTGATGGCAGCACTGTTCACTGAAGGACAGGTAAGCACTGAAACATGACTGTAACATGCTAAATTTGGGACAGAATTAAGAAAAAAAAAAAAAGAATAAAAACAGCAACATTTGCTTTGTTTTTTCTTAGCCTTTGATTTAAAACATTTGTGTGTCCAGCATGAGAGTTACAACATTTAGAAGATGATGTGGTGCACAGTGTTTTAATGTTACTGATCCAGTCTTCTGCTTCTGCTCTCTACAGCTCTGTTTTTCATGAAGCTGCTGAAGAACAATGTGGATCAAACTTTGTTTGAGGCTCTGGAGCAGCAGACACGATTCATCAACCACTGAACGACTGCAGCTCATGACGTGACGGTTAGTGTTTGCTTTTCTTAAGACTAGACAAAAATGTGAACATGCACACTCCTCCCCATTCTTTTTTTAATTACATAACACAAAAGGTACAGTTATTACAAATGTTTTTATGAAATGTATCAGACTCACAACATTTATTTTTTAAAAGAACAGAAATGTGAGGAAACTATTTCTGGAAACAATCTGCTTTTGTTTTTTTTACCAGACTGTGTAAATGGTTTCTGTGTATTAATTAGCCATGTATACAAAGAAAAAGATGGTGGGTTGATGTTGGTGGATTGTCTCTTGACTGCCACAGAGAGACCTGACACTAAAATATGAACCTCTGAATATTTCTGCTGAACTAATGTTCAGACTGTATCAAATTAAAACTCTTTGCATTTAGTTACTTTTAAAGTTTTATGCTTTATTGTGTATTTATATATATACTGTATATCATTAATTTAAATGTGGAAGTGGGTAATGAGGAACCACCCAGGTACTGTAGTTAGTTTTGAATGTATTTTACAATCAACTTTTTTTTTCATTCATCCTTTATTCAGGCAGGTTAATCCCACTGAGCCTCGAGGACTCATTTACAAGAGAGACCTGGACTTCTTGTAATGCTTTGACACTGTGTTTTGTTGTAGGATGTGAGAAAAGAAGGAGCCATGGCCGCCCTAACGGTTGGAGTGCATATTGTTCCCCCGAGGAGGACGAGACACTGTGGAGCTCCAGTCCACATCTGCTGCTGCTGTGGAGGGAAGTACAGTAACAGATAACACCAAAGACTTTCCTCAGACAGCTTGTCTGCTGCTTGGACTCAGGTACACGTCGTATCTTGACTGTCCACAGACCATGGCACACTCCTCTCAGCATGGTTGTTGCACCTTTTTCTAAAATGCTAAATTATCTCCACATGGACACTGAACATGGCAGCTGCACTTGTTTTACTTTTTTAAATCTGATTGGGCTTTTTTTTTTACTGATTTCAATATGTCCAGTGGCAAACTGGGGCCATGTAAAGTGAAAAACATCAGATTATGGAGCGGGGACAGTAACCGTGAGCGTATCCAGGTAAGTCTGAGTTTAAAAGTCAGAATTCAGAGTTTGTAAACTTAGAAGTCCACCTGTAAGCACAGTAAACAGCTTTTTGCTTACAACACAGACCTGCATATCCAAAACACAACATCTGTAGTTCATTACCTCATCAGATTGTACTTGACTACAGTCGTGGCCAAAATTTTTAAGAATGACACAAAACTTTATTGTCACAAAGTTTGTTGACACAGTTTTTATGATGAGTATTGGCATCTACTCCGTAATGTATTTATAGGTATGCCATAAAAACAAATGACAAAAAGATTTAAAAATAATGTGGCAGCAAACTTTGTGATAATTAATATGTGTCATTCTCAACTCTTGGCCATGACTGCAGGCTTTAGTAGTTAGAGAGTGTTTCTTTTGGCCTAAAATGACTATATTAACATCCAGGCTACAAAGTGACATTACAGAGACTTTGAGAATAAAACAGCACTTTGATTTGAATGAAGTGTTTGGGTTTGTGCTCAAACTACATGCAGTGGTATGTGGGGTTTATGATTCAACACGACACAATAAGAATCAAACTTCATCCTCAAGCTGTGGAGCTCAGAACATCAAGAGGGTGGTCTATTGTGAAAAGTCCCAGGTCAACATGGTGTCACTTCCTAGGTCACATGTTGATGCAAACATTGTGATTTGAAGCCACAGTAAACACTTTGTCTTTACTATAGTCTTGTCAAATACAATAAGATAACATGGTTATTTACAGGTGTTGTGTTTTGGATCTGCAGGTGTCTGTTCAGATCTAAAGGTATTTATTGTCCTCAGGTGGACTTTCTGAGTTTACAAACTAAAAGTTCTGACTTTTAAATCCAGAATGATTTGCCAGTGCTCATGGTTTACCTGATCATGTATGGTCCCAGTATGTCACTGCAAACGTTAGAGGATGTAGTAACAGTACAGGAAGTAATCAGATTACAAAAGCCTTTTCCCACACACTTCATTATGTTCTTGAGTTAAGAATAAAATGTATTTCTTAGATGATTTGAAATTTATTGAGCTATTATTTGTACTTGATGCTCCAAAAATTGGGCATTTTTTTTGTTTTATATGTTAATAATAGACATTATTTTAACAGTTTTTATGTTTTCAAGAAATGTTAGTTTTGGGAGAAAAAAAATCAAAATATTTAAACAATTGTGAAACTAAAGTCAGTGTTTAAAAATAAAATATGTTCTGATGGCACCACACTTTTTGTTTAGTTTTATTTTTTATGTATGTAGAACTGTAATGTTATTGCTGGTGATGTGGGCAGAAAAAGAATATTGCTGAGAATAACTTAAATATTTATGTTTATCCAATTCAGGTGAATTTGAAAACATTAATTCCAGTGGAAAAGTTTTGACCAAAGTTGTCTTTGCTATGTAATTAACGTACAACCTAACAGAATTTATCAAGTCATTTTAGGTGTACAGTACTTAAATTGCAGAACTTCACTTGTTTTTCTTCAGGTTTGAAAATATCGATATCGGTATTGAATAATACTTTAAGTATACCCAACTTAAGTTACAAGAACTCAATTAAGTTTTGTGCAATATTTTATGTTATTACAACATATTCAAAATTATCAAGTTAGTTGAGTTGTACAAACTTAAGATGTTCAAATTGAACAAAGAACATTTTTAATTATATAAAAAAATTGCTAAATTTAAGGCAACAAGTTTGCATAAATCTTTTTAAATGAAGTCCACCTATTGCGTCTTACAGTGTGATTGTTCACAACAAGTGTTGTGGTGTTCATGAAAGATGCAGTTGTTTGAACGGCTCCTTACCATGAATGATAGGACTGTAGTCTCAGTTAGTGAGAGACGTTCTTTTTGTTTTTAAAACATTGCATGCTTACAATACTTTGCACACACTGCAGTAGCTCTTATTAATCTATTGAATTTGAATTTATTTCATTGGTGAATAAATCAAGTAGAAGAAAGGGCTGGAGGTTTAAGCACACACAGACAACACTGTGCTACCTGGCTGGTACACTGAAGCAGTGTTCATGAAGCAGCAGAGAGGATGAGGATGGTCATGGTGGGCCCATTCTTCTTGCTTGTTGCTCTTTGGTTAATGTTTATAGTTAAGTCTTGTTTACTGTTACTGTGTTGCCTTAACTGTTATACTTAATTGTGCAGAAGAGGATTTTTGTTTCTACCAAAGCAACTCAAGTCCACTTTTTCTCTCTACCATTTTCCTTTTGTTTTGTTTCAATAATACAAATAGCACTAAAATGTTATTAATACATACAGCACATAAAAAACAACATACATATTTGATTTATATTATTTAATTTTCTATGTTATGAAAATACGTGCATAATATTGACATAATATTACAATATGTTCTTAAACAGGGACTGCCAGGCTACTGCCGTATCACAGCCATCTTGAATAAAAATGGCTCCAAACCTTTATATCATGATTAATTGGGTAGCATATCTTGATCAGCATGTCATACTTGAGTTTCATCCAGATAGCTTAAACTTTGTAAGCATGCTAACTAGCATGTTATGTTAACACCTTATTTTCCTGCCAGATTGCTACAGTTGACTCAACTGACCTCAGTGAACAAGGTACTGCTGTAATCTCACATGCTAACGGGCGATGCTAATGCTAAGCTAACTAGCATGCTATGCTAACACCTTACTTTCTTGCCAAACTTTTACAGGTGACTCACCTGACCTCAGGGAAGGGAACAAGGTACTGGCGTTATCTCACATGCTAACTGGTGATGCTATTGCTAAGCTAACTAGCATGCTATGCTAACACTTTACTTTCCTGCCAAACTTCTACAGTTGACTCACCTGACCTCAGGGAACAAGGTACTGGCGTTATCTCACATGCTAACGG
>JAUZSY010205067.1:0-10156 GCA_034780635.1 Micrastur mirandollei | reverse complement strand
CTGCCTGGGGGGATGTCACTGCCCGGGGGTGCCCCTGCAGGGGTGGCCATGCCGGAGGTGTTGATCTCTGCCGACTGCCCCTCGATGTGCTGGTAGCTAGGGCTGCATGTCGGCAGCACTGGGCAGGCTGGGGCCACCAGTCTTGCCTGACGTTGGTAGGGGGCAAGGTACTGTAGCTGGCCCTGGGGGGTCCCCGGGGCTGCCCAGGCCAGGGGGGCCCCGCAGCCCCAGGGCCCCCACAGGGCAGCCCCTGGCAGAGAAGCAGCGCCTTGGCCGAGCGTGGCGCTGGCCGGTGGAGGCAGGTTGGTGGCTGTCCACTGGATGTGGTAGAGCCGGGGGTCGAAGGGGCAGCCCCACGGAGCCATCTGCAGACCTGTGTGGGTGAGAGGGAGCCGTGCTGGGCCGGGGGGACTCTCTGGGGGCACCCACCAAGCCATCCCCCACGGCCGACATGCCCCAGCTCTGCGCCAGGCGCGTGGGGAGCTGCTGTGCCGGTGGGACGCGGTTGCACGTCGGGGAGGGGACTCCCTTCTAGGAGGTGAAATGGGAGAGGTGGCCCCAGATATTTGGGAAGTTCTCCGCAGATTGGCTTGAGTGGGCACGCGTCACCCAGGCGAGGGCAAGGGTGCTCCCGTGGGCTTGCTGAACGCCCGTGCGAAAACCGCCGGGGGGACGGGTGTGACAGGGATGCCAAAGGTGCCAGAACAGACTGGGGTGCCATACCTGCTGGTGGTGCCTGGGGGGCCTGGAGGGGCCCCCATGGCAGGGGTGCCCAGGCTGCAGGGAAGGGCTGCTCCTGCCCGGGCAGATGGTACAGGTTGGCTGGGCCTAAGAGAGAGAGAGAGGAGCCGTGGCCGGCGGTGAGCTCTGCTCTTGCCCCCACGAGCGTCCCTGGGCTGCGGGGCTTGGGACCGGTCCCTACCTCCAGGGTAGAAGGTTTCGGGGAGCACAAAAGTCTGAAAACGCTGGGACGCCGGGGGGCCCCAGGGCCCACGCGGCGGGAGCTGCCGTGGTGGCTGCGCCATGGTCCCTTCTGGCTGTTGGCTGCTAAGGACTCTTTGGCGTCTCCCAGGAAGGAATGCGGGGGCTCGCTGTGTTCCGCACCGCCCCCGCCCTCCCCCCAAGAGTCTCCCCAGCTCCTCCTGGGGAGGGAAAGGGTTAAGGGAGGCTGGGGGGCCCCTGGGGCCTAGAGGCGGCTCTCAGGGGCTGTGGGTGCCAATACTCTTGGCTTTCAACAGTATTTTTCCGGTGGGGGAAAAAGAACAAGTTGATTCGGCCGAGCCGAGAGGGGACCAAGCCGAGGCCACAGCCTCCTTGTGGCAGGTGGCCAACGCATTTGTGACTATTGGCCGTGCTTCTGTTCGCTGCCTTGGCTGGAGTGACGCAGAAATAGGAGAAAGGGCTTTGAGGGCGCGAAGGAAGGTCCCGCGGTGTCACTCGGTGGCGTGCTTTCCCCCAGCCCTGGCTCAAGGAGTGCTGTCAGGGCTTTTAGTCACCCGGTCGTAAAAGCAGCAGCTCTGGATCCCCGTCGGAGGGGGCCGCGCTTGCCCTGGGTGCGTGACACCCAGGAGGAGACAGTACCCGCCGCCGCGTGCTCCCAGAAAAGGCCTGGGTTCTGCACAACGTCCCATGAGGAGAGGCTGGGGCTGTTTGTGCTCCACAGGGATGGGGTTAGTACATCCCGTCCTGGTACTTGGAGGATTTGGCGCTCCCAAGGACACCCTCGGTAGGAACGCAGGCCTCTCGCTCCCGCTGTGGGAACGGTGTGTGGCCTGGGGGAGTGGGGACAACCGCCGTGAACCGGAGGCCCAAGATCTCTCCCGGCCTGTATCCTGTTAATGAAAGAGATTGCTCTCTGTTGGCGAGGCACCTCTGGCTGCCAATTTGTAAGTCGTGGCAGGGACCGATGCCGGGGGCGTGAAGGCAACCGCGCTCGTGAAAACATAAAACTGGATTTCATTTCAGAGCGCAGCTGAGCAACCCCGCTCCTCACCACTCCGCCATCTGCACCGACCGCTGTGGCTGGGACTGGGCAGTGCTGCTCATCCCAAAGGCCACCAGCTCACACCTGTGTCCCTGCTGCTTTGCCAGGAGCTTCTGCGCTGCGAGCCATGTTTTGGGGGCTGATGTCCTGGACTGCGAGAAGTGCGTCCCCGACCCGCAGCTGGCCAGGAGGATTGTGTCCCAGGTGGAATTCCCCCTCTCTGACGAGAACCTGGCCAAGGATGCTTTCCTCCTGAAACACATCCCGAAGAACAAGATGGGCTTCGTCAGCATCAAACTGCTGCCGTCCTTCAAGAAGGTAGGCAGTGCGTTGCGTTGGCCAGCCGGGGTGGGAAGTGGCCTTCACGTGGAGGATGCCTGGGTGTTGTGAGAGACTGCAAGAGTTACCGTCTCAAACGTTGTGGTGGGGCAAGTTCTGCTTGAAGACAAAGCCTGCACAGCAAGGAACCAAGGGGAAAAGCCCATCAGCTCAGACCTCAGCAACGGGAGGGGGAGGGCGTGCTGGAGGCTGCCCAGCTCCCTGTTCTGATCAGCTGTTCTGATACAAAGATAAACAATGGCCATGTCTGCAGGCAAGGAGAAGTTACTCCCCAAATGACCCCCAAGCCCAAAGGCTCACAAGGTGCTCATTAACCTGAGGAGTTTGGGTGCCCGCCCGAAGGAGGGGCAAGGATGATAAAAGGACACAAACTGAAGCCCCGGGCGTGCGAGAACACCGGGACTGGACCCCTAGGCTGACTGGACACCTTGGCTGACTGAACCAACGCTGGAGCAGGACTGGTGAAATCTTTCTCTTTTCCTTTCTCTCTCTCTGTCTTCTTCTCTCTTGCCTTTTCCACAATCCCTAGACCTCATCCGTTTCAAGATATAAACGGTTGACCAAGTCTGAGACTAAGAGTGGATCCAGCCGCCCCTGGGCCCTTCTCTGAGGAGGAGTCTAGAAAGCCAGGGGGTCTGCTCGGAACCTCGTGACTCAGCGGGAGGGATCTCCTTAGGATACCGAAAAGCCGGTCGAAGAAACTCTCTGAGACTCGTTTTGGAGTTTTAGAAAGCAGGCATTCTTTATTGCAGCGCTGGATGCACGGGGGATAGTTCCACCTAGTGTGCGTGCCACAGCTTTAGCACAAACAGGTTATATAGAATAACTAATTGCTTATTAATCAGATGAGTATACATATACATAAAAACGATGGCAACCGATTATCATAGCACTGCCTACATCCGATCACGTGCAATGAAGGATCCATTTGAGACGAAGGGCTGCTTTTGCGACCACCGACCCATTTGAAGTTCTTGCTGGCTGTCCTCGAAGTCTTTATTCTTGTCCTTGTTCTTTGATCTTGAAGCTTAACGCAGTTTCAATCGCATGTGGTCAGTTTCAGCATTGTTCCCATTTAGCTTACAGGGGAACATCTAGTCATAAGAGCAAAGAACTGCAAAACTTAGGAGTACCTACCTCTGCTAGTTAATTGCTCGGCTATACTTTTGTCTGTTGTTTCAGTTGTAGCGTTAGTATAAGATTTCTAACCATTATTTACCAAATCTCACTTTTACAGTCACCTAGCAGCAAACCACAGCTGGTACAAAGTATTAAAACCACCCAAATATTTCGACGTGCCATACAGAACGTATGGAAATGTGCTATCAGAGGTGTCCGAGGGGCAGGGGGAGCGCCGGGGGGCGCCCCGAGCCCCGGAGCAGACTCGCTGGCAGGACTCGATAGGCGCGCGACTGACTGAATAGACGCTGGCCGGCCGGCCCCTTTGCCCTCCGGGCTGCGTTTGCGCTCCCTCTGCACGGGGCGAGGGGCTGTGAGGGAGCCCAGGGGAGGAGGAGGAGGTGAGGCGCTGGGGGGGGTCGGGCCGTGCCCCCCCTGTTCCTGCTGGGCTCCAGCTGTTGCAAATGTTCTGGTAAAGAAATCAACATTTAATCACATAGAAGAGTTAGGTTTGATTAAGAAGTAAAATTGTGAAGCGTAACGTATAGGATTGTTAAGTTTGAAACGTAGCCATAGAAACTTTAGGAGCTGTGTTATGCGTGACGCTAGGAACCGTAATATTGTTAAAGTCTGAAACAGCTAACCCTAGAAACCTCACCAGGAAGTTACTGGTTTTCCTACGTTCTGTTTCAGGAAACTAAGGAAACCGTCGTGGACACCAGTTTGCTGCTTGGAAACCCCCTTACCCTTCCCATCTCGATTTGAGTATCGACGATGCCAGTCAGCAGAGCCAAGTGTCACTGACCAATGATTGTTTTTAAATAAGAATATTGATAAGGTTATATAATCACAGGACCGATCGTTACAACGGTTAAATTTAAGAACGAGCATAGTATGCGTTTTTACGGAAGGAGCTTAGGTAACAATGACCTGACGGGAAAAGCCTGTAAAAACTGATGGATTTTGATACTAAGTGGGACACGCCTTTGGAGGAGCGATCCCCCGTGTCCCCAGCGCTGCGATAAACAAAGTGCCTGCTTCTTAACTTCACGTTGGTGTTAAGAAGTTTTATTCTGGATTTCGGTAACGGTTTTGGCGACCCAGATGGGACCTTGCGAGGGAGACTGGACGGGATGGCGTGTCGATCGAGCTCCGGCCGGCACCGAGGTATTCTCGGGGAGAACCGTCCCCCTCGACACGCAAAGCTCCTCGCAGCGTTCCCTGGAAAAAAGGTAAGGCGCTGCTTCTTTGGAATTTGTTTGGAAAGCCTGCCCGTGAGGCGCGGCGAAAGCTTCCCAGGGTTGGGGCTTGGAGGGTAGCCGTCTGCACTGGAAGCCTAGGCGTCTGCCCGTAAGTCATAAGCGAAAGCTATTGCTGGGTTGGACTTTGTGTATTATTTGGGACAGCTGTCGTTTGCATTTGTTTGGTATTTGGTATTTGAATGTATATAAGTATAATGGCATTAGCAAAATTGTTGAAGAATAAGAGTGCAGGAGATAGAACTGCTGATGAAAAGTTACCAGAAACATCACCGTTGGGATGTTTATTGGCACATTGGGGTGAATTGCAGGAAAAATGGTAAACAAACAGAACTTTGAGTTACAATACTATATTGCAATTACTGTTGTTTTGTAGGAGAGAGAGTAAATGGAATAAAGTGCCATACGTAGATTTGTTCTTTTTAAGTGAACGTATCTGACGGGGACCGGAGGGGAGTCTCCCAGCAGAACCTCTGGTTACAGCTAAACTGGGAGAACAGAAAATTGAATGTGGGTTGACACTAGAGTCACCTTTTCAGTTTTAAATACCTCAGAGGGAGAGTTAAGTTTTGAAGAAATTGGTGGTGTTGGTGCAACAAGCGAACGAGAAACTAGACCCTTCTTTAAATCTTTAACAATGAAATTAGGAAAGCAATGGGTCACTCGGCAGTTTTTGTATGTGCCAAATTCTCCTAAACTCCTGTTAAGGAGAGGTCTATTTGAGAACTTAGAGGCAGAAATTAAATTTAAAAATGGAGAGCTTAAAATTTTAATTCCAGAAACTAAACGTATCGAAGCAGCGGCTTTGTTGTTAACAGGATGTTTACCGAAAGCAGAAGATTATACCGGTCCAAGTGTAATGCTGTCATTCCAGTCGTCTGGACTGGGAAGTTCCCGGTAAATCCAAAAAGCAGAACCTGTGAGAGTTGATTTAAAGCCAGGATCGAATCCGGTAAGAATGAAACAATACCCCCTAAAACCGGAAAGTCGGAAAGAGTTAGTAATGGTAATACAAAAATTTTTAAGATACAAATTGTTAATAGAATGTGAATCCAGATATAATACCCCGATCTTGCCTGTTAAAAGGCTGATGAAAAAGATGGTAGCTTAGTTCAAGACCTCCTCAGAGCAATAAATCAAATAGTACAAGGTATTCATCCGGTAGTAGCAAATCCTTATACCTTGTTAACAACCCTAACGGAGAAATGAGAATGGTTCACAGTGTTGGACCGAAAAGATGCCTTTTTCTGTATTCCCTTGGATCCCAATAGTCAAGAGGTTTTTGCTTTGGAATGGGAAAATCCTGAGACTGGGAGAAAAACACGATATACGTGGACAGTCTTGCCTCAAGGCTTTAAGAATAGTCTTACCATTTTTGGAAATCAATTGGCACGAGAATTAGAGATTTGGAAGAAAGAAAATAATCAAGAAATCTTGCTGAAATATATGGACGATCTGTTAATGGTAGCTGAGACGGAAGAACAATGCACAAAGTTAACTCTTAACTTTTTGAACTTTTTGGGAATCAGTAGATATCGAGTGTCAAAAGAAAAAAACCCAAATAACCCAGAAAGAAGAAACTTAAATTTGAGTTTTAAAATCCTAAAAGGACAGAGACAATTGGGAACTGAGAGAAAAGAGGCAATGTGTCGTCTCCCCGAACCTAAGACTAAAAAAATGAATGACAAGCATTTCCGGGAATGGTCGAGTGGTGTCACCTGTAGATTATAAATTGTGGCTTGCTGGCCTGACCTTTATAGGAGCAGCTCAAAACCTCAAACGACGGATTGGACCGATGCCGAGAAAGCTACCTTCCAAGAATTGAAACAGGCTGTAACAGGGGTGCCAGCCCTAGCGTCTGCCAGATCTCACAAGAGACACTTGAACTTTTTGCTCGTGAAAGACGAGGTAGAGCTCTGGGTATCCTGGCCCAATATTTAGGGCCAAGTGGGCGAGCTGTGGCCTACTTCTCGAAGCGATTGGATAACGTGAGTCTGGGATGCTCTGGTCGTCCGAGAGCCGTCGCTGCAACTGTGCTACTGATCCAGGAAGCTCGTAAGTTCGCCTGAGGAGAAAGGATTACTGTACGTTTCCCATATGATAACTGTTGTGCTAAAACGGAAAGGGGGGCACTGGTTATCCCCTAGCAGAATGCTGAAATACCAAGTGGTGTTGTTGCTGGAACAAGATGATGTTTACCTAAAAACTACTACCGCCGTTAACCCCGTTGCGTTTTCAACAACTGACCGAGTTAAAGGAGAACTGGAACGTGACTGCTTGCAGGCAATCGAAAGAGTTTACTCCAGCTGACTGGATCTCTGAGATGTGCCACTAGAAGAAACAGATTGGGAACTATATGCCGACGGAAGCGGTTCCATCTGTGAAGGAAAACGTTTTATCGAGATAGACAATAACTACTGAGGAGGTACTTGCGTTGCCAACTTTGCCTTCGATGATCTCTGCCCAAAAGGCTGAATTGATAGCTCTTACTCGAGCTCTGGAACTAAGTCAAGGAAAGCGAGTCAACACTTGGACAGACTCAAAGTATGCTTTTGGAGTGGTACGTGCGCATGGAGCGATACGGGGAGAAAGAGGACTGTTATCTGCACCAGGAACCGCCGTTCAGCACGCAGAACAAATACTGAAATTGTTAGAAAGCATTCAAAAACCAACAGCAGTCACGATGATGCACTGTAAAGCACATCCGTTAGGTAAGACCGGTCCTAACGCAGGTAACCGACTGGCTGATAAAGCTGCTGAAGAGGCTGCAGAAAAAGGCATCCTAGCACTAGTTCCAGAGAAAGGTATAAAATTGCCTAAAGAAACTCCAAATTATAATGAAAAAGATGAAGAATTAATTATTAGATTGCAGGCTAACAAAATGAAACAGGATAGGCTGTAACACCGACAGGTCGAATAATAGTCCCACCCACAATAATAAGAGAAAATGCCCCATTGAACATCACAGAGTATACTGGGAAACAGAAAGCGAAATATGACAAAGATTGTTTAAACAATTATAAGTGGACGTGAAATGTATATGTAAAATTATCCCCGAACCAGTAATAAGATCATCTTTGGGATTATTAAATAAGGAAATTTTTTAGAAGAATATTAGCAAATTGATTTTATAGAATTGCCTTGAAAATAAGGATATGTCCTAGTTTTAGTTGATATCTTTACTGGGTGGCCCAAGGCTTTCCCTTGTCGCACCAACAAAGCAAGGGAAGTAGTCAAAGTCTTGCTCAAAGAGATAATACCAAAATATGGGGTGCCTGTAAGAATGTCATCTGACAATGGCCCTCATTTTATAGCAAAGATTATGAGACAAGTTGAGCAAAGTATTATCTATGGATTGAGACTATCACACCCCACATAGACCACAAGCAAGTGTGTGGGCAGAGAGAGAGAAAGAGAGAATGAACTATATCCTTAAGCAACTGTCGAGTAAAATTTGTCAGGAAACCTCACTCCTCACATGGGTTAAAGCGTTACCCGTGGCTCTATTAAGAATCAGAGTATAGCCAGAAGAGAAAGAAGAGTCAAGTCATTAGGAAATGTTGTATGAAAGACCATATCAAGAGTCCTGTGTTCTGAGTATCTTGAGTGCCTTTGGAGATATGTTTTTAAAAGGTGTTATGATTTCTTTAAGCAATTCTTTTCAAGAACTTTGTCAGTATGTCTCCACAGCTGGACCCTTAGAACTGGACGTAGCAGCGCATCCCTTCCGACCAGGAGATTAAATATATATAAAATCACCGAGAAGTGGAAAGGACCGTATCGAGTCATTTTAACAACACTTGTAGCAGTAAAGGTCTGGGAGAAGAACCTTGGCTTCATTATTCGAGAATAAAGAAAGCACCCAACAAGAAACTGGAAGTCTAAAGAAACTGTCCCTTTAAAACGGAAAATCTATAAGTAAGTTTCACGTTATCTATTTGGGAAAACAGTTGTGTAAAGTTTATAATGTTGGGGTTGCTATTAGGAATATTGTCGAGGGCAATAATCTTTTTGTGTGTTTAGAGGGTGTATGTGTTTTTTTTGAGGGGTTCTAAACATGAGATAAACAAAATGAAACAATTATTGTTTGAGCTATTCATCTTGATATTAACCGGTTTTGTAATTTGAATTAAAAAAAATAATCTAGTTTTGTAACTGATTCAAAGTTTTGTAAAGACACAGAATTTAACCTCAGTAACAGCCTGCCTTTCCGATTCCAAAGTCAGATGAAAATCTAGTTCCGTGGAGAATACTGACATTGAATTTAACCAAAACTTGAGAAAAGAGGTAGAACAACGAGAATCATTTTAGCAGATTAAATTGGATGGATTTAAAAGGCAATTATTTTTTTTAAATTTGAAAGAAGGAATTATAGCGTTGTGAATTATAACGTTACCAAACCATCCACCTCACGGACAAAAGAATTAATTTACTCGCCCTTCGGGAGAAACTTGTACAAGCACCCCTCGGGGCTGTCAGCTGCCAAAACCGTAGAGACAAGTGCAAAAAGGAACTTGGGATCATGTTTAAAATATAAAACGATGTTTAGAACTTACTGGAGTTCCAGGATCCTTGTTAGAGCCACCCAGAGTCGGGACCATCTGTGGAAATTTAGACCGGTTTAGACAACCAGAGAAACATCCCACATCCTAAACAGAGCTGTATGAAAGTTTGTACTTGCAGCTAGCTCCTCTGACCCCAAACTCCCAAGACCTTCTCTAGTAGCTAAAGCTCCAAGATGGGGGTGTAT
This sequence comes from Micrastur mirandollei, assembly GCA_034780635.1. Classification (NCBI taxonomy): domain Eukaryota; kingdom Metazoa; phylum Chordata; class Aves; order Falconiformes; family Falconidae; genus Micrastur; species Micrastur mirandollei. Next base: position 705 of record JAUZSY010205067.1, on the reverse strand, counting down.
TTGTAGAAAGGATAATAATACTTCACATGATCTTTGGTCCCCTCTTAATAACGGGAAAAATTTAGCTTGGAGTTGACGGCATTAAAGGACAGGTGAAAAGTTCAGGCTTAACTGCTTGGGTGACTAGTGATGCTATATGACCCACTCACCTCTTCATGAAGGAGAAAAGCAAATCGTGGTCTTGAGACTTAATAACTCTATCCTCTCTCTGGAAGAAATCTCCCTTGTGGCCTCGCTCGCGGGTGGACCTGGGGAAATGGAAAAGATGATACCTGGCAATCGCCAAGTCTTAGAACTAAAATAAGATGGGTATTAAAATCTGTATTTTGACCCCAGTTAACACCTCTTCCACATCAGATGACTCTTGACATCTGTCACTCAGTCAAGGCAGTGCCTGCTGCTTCACTTCACCTTGGTGGTGAGGGGTTTGGTTCCGGGTTTCGGTACCACAGCTGCGGGCCGGGGCTGGAGGAGCCGCAGGTGCGGGCAGTGAGAGGCTGATGGCGACGCCCCCTCCCTGGCAAGGGGAGGGGCCGCCGGGAGCCCAGGCAGGAGCGGAGCTGAGCAGTGACCGGGCTGCGGCTGCCCCGAGGGAGAAGGTGAGCGGGGCCGGTCACCCCTCGGTACCGGCGAACGTCGGAGGCGGGGGTGGCCCGGGGGAGGTGGGGGCCGCCTGTGCCGAGGCCGGGGGGGAGCCCTGAGGGC
>JAUZSY010189412.1:0-10305 GCA_034780635.1 Micrastur mirandollei | reverse complement strand
AGATATATTAAAGTTCCAAAAATATGATACAAGCAAAGTTAAAAAAAAATAAGTCCAAGGAATTTTCAATACGTAAAAACAAAAGTTCAATGTTGTATGAGTTAACTAGAAAACAAAAGGTTGTTTATCAATATAGTTCTTCTAAGTGTTTCCTTGCGCAAATTAATTAATTAATTCACGGGTCCAGTAAATTAGCCAAGACGTGAAAGGTTCTATATTTAACTCTTCCTAATTAAATCTATCTTCCTTTGGTGATCGTCTGTTAGTCAACTGACGAGCATTTAAATTCTCCCAAGTACAAAATGCCGTGCAAGTTGACAATCTCCACGTTGTGTCAGGTTATTCGAATGAATATCCCGGTGGTAAGAAATAAGCGTAGAAATAAAATATAATTTCTCCCTGCTCTACGTTGGTAGGCAGACTTGTGGGGGGTTTGACATGCGTTGACAAACTCAATCAAAACAATGAAAGCAGAAAAATGCTTTTTTCTGTCGCTTTAAAAATGGCTGATTTCTATCAGGTGAAATTGCAGCTCACAAAAAAGATAATATTCATTAAACACAATTCCCTTTCTTCGGGGTTTCTGACTGACAAGTGAGAGTTGGTGAGTGGGTGGAGAGGTAAGTTGGTAAAACTCAATCCAAGCAAAGAGATTTTTCTAGCTCTGACTGCCAAATTTTAGTCTGCATTCATTTTTATACTGGTAAGTGGGGAGGTCGGTAACTGAAAACGTCACCCCGTTTCGACCAGCTCATTCGTCAATTGACTGTTGCCATTGGTTACCAAGCTGACGTCAGTATTTGTCAAACTTTGGTAAAGTTTTATTTTCTCATATACTAGATGTGGGTCACACAATCTGAATCTGACCTCTTGACCCTGACGCTCAAGAATCGAAACATTACTACCCAACGATTTTCTCATTTTATTAGTGTGTCACTCTCTCCTCTGAAATGGCTGATTTTAGATTTAGCCTGATTAATTCCATGATGAGTTTTGTTTTGTCTATTATTATAACCTTCCAGGTCAGTTATATTTACTCTAGGTTGTCAAAAATAAGTATACACTCCTAATTTTACTTCACTGAAACTTCTCTGGTAGTTTCACGCCAAGGCAAAAGTAGTCTAGTCACCAAATACTTTACTTCTAAGTAATTTAAAACTTCTACCTAACTGCCAATTTATTTATGTCGCTGGCAGTGTCACGCTTAACAAGGCATTACTCTTCTAGTAAGCCTGAAGGGTGACTGGCAGTGTCACGCCAGCCCCGCTTGGTGTTACATTCGCCCCCAATGGGAGGACGGTCATTAATCACCGGCGTCCCATTTTAACCACACCAAGTAGGGGTGGGGTTTTTAATTAAACTGCTACTCCTTGAGCTGGAAAAAGAATCAATACAAAATTACATACAGTTATCATGCACAAAAGAAAGTTCGTTTCAACTCATTATTTCTTGAAGTTCAAGAGTCAATGTTCAGTTATGTTTTCTTAGGGTTCATCTTAGCGTTCAAAGTTCAATACTCAGTTAGCATTGTGCTGAAAAAGAAGCAAAGCATGCACAAAGTTCATCATTATTGTCTCTTTAACAGTTTCAGTTCTTAAATCTGAAAAACAAAACAAAAAAAAAGTTCCTCTTCTCCTTTTCCTTCCCTTTTTTTTTTTCCATAAACACACAGTTCTAAATGTTTATTTATTAATAAAATGTTCAAAAAAAAAGATTAGTCTGCTTTCTCTCTCTAGCTTCATCTGGGTAACAGCAGTCTCCATCAGTTCTTTTCGGGATCTTCTTTTTGGTGCAAGGGCGGGTCAGGTTGGGGTTCGTCGTGGTCAGCATCCAAGTCGGCCAGGCTGCTAGCAATTCTCTGTGATCCCTGACAAGGGTCACTCTCGTTGGGTTTAGGGGTCGCCAAAAGGCGTCTTGACCAAGCACACCCATCCATACATTTCCTTATATACCACACCCACAAAATTACCACCACAAGCACTGCTAAAATCACACTCAACAAACTACCCATCATCACTAACTTCGGAGGGATGATTCTGGTCTTGCTATCAATGACTTCATCCAGACGACTCTGTAATTTATTTACATTCATATCCTCCATAGAACTCAATAATTTTGGGAGTTCTAACCTAGTCTGTGGACTCGCTTTCTTTATAAGGGGGTCCCATAAGCTAGTGAGATTATTCAAATAGGCGTTCACCATTCCCAGTTCTGGTAATTGATTCATGTATTTCTGCTCTGATTGGTAAAATGCAGGCAGTATAATACTTTTACTGTAAGCTCCACATCCTTTTATTAGGTCAACTATGGTCATAGGTGGAGATATCTTAATTGTTCCAGAGGGTGTATCCCCACACACTCTAGACATCTCAATCTCATTCTGGGTGGCTACCGCCCAAGTGCCATCTAGCACTCGTATTGCCAGGGGCAATATATTTTTCGTAAGAATTTGGACCTGGCACGCCCTTTCAATCTTACTCTCCTCTCGTTGGTACAATGCCAGAACACATAACTCGTGATCTCCCGTAATATATACCGGGCTCACTGATTGGCAAGTGCTCAGTCCGTCAGCCTGGCACCTTTTAGCCTCTTGCTTATTTAATAGCATAAACTTATCCCTAGCCATGTTAAAGGCTATAAATTCCGTTTCCACCCGATAGTTGGCGACTACTCCCAATCTAGGCGTGGCCATGGGGTATGGGACCGGCAGGGTTATCACCTGATAGATCTCAAATTGGCTGTTTCTATCCCACAAGGGGAGAGAGATGAACACCAATATTTTTCCATCCTCTACTCGGGCGCTGCAGCTGAGGGTTTGATAATACTTCCATAGTTCTTTCTCGGGGTCCATGGGTAACCCAAGTCGGTTCGGCAGTTTGCGCCTTATGTCCTCTAATACTTCCCTCAGTTGCCCTGGAGCTATCACACTGGGAGCCAAATGTCCCAGCGCTAAGGCATCCATCTGCACCCTAATGTGCTCAGTCCATACGGTTAAGGACTGTTCCATCTGTTTCAAATGACCCAACATGTTCAGCACATGGAGATATCGTTGTAAGAATATTTCACCCATGGTTATTTTCGCTTCCATCCTTTCGAAGATGTTAGAAACTTCATCATGCAGGATCTCAAATTGTTTGATAAGTGTATTGATTGTCGCCCGATTCTCTGAGACCGCTCTCCTCGTTATATTAAGGATCGATAGTCCTTCCTTACTTACCTGGGCCAGCGTCCTGAGCCCGCTTTCTACGGTCCTCAACTTTTGTCGGATATTTTCGACATCCTCCTCGGCGACCACTCCAAACAATGCGCCTAGGGCCTTACCTATAATAGGTATCACCGCCCTTTTCTGCCTACTTTCCAATCGGCTGATTCGTCCTAAATATTCTCGCTGCTCCACCCAACGGTGTCTCAAGAACTGTACCTCCTCTTCCAGGTGTTGTAGAATTCGGTGGTACGCCTCCTCGTTCTTATATGCCTCCATTAGGCGTTGTCTCGCCAATTCAAATCGATCAATTTCTTTTCCAAAGTCCTGGACCAGCCTTGCTCCAGGTTCCAAGTCGCTCACTAGTGTCACTAGCCACTTTGATCTAGTGACTACTACCTTGCTCGTTTTCTTGAAGATCACGCCTTTCCCTATCCTTAGGGCTCCCGTCGTCGTCACAAGCATCAACAGGTAGGTCATCCAAGCATGAGCCATACCTGAAATGAGAGGGAAATGGTCCGCATTGAGATCTTCGTATTACTCCACATTCTGATTACAGAAGTAGGATCCCAGCATCATCCGCCTTCTATTGCAGATGATAATGGTGAAGATGAAATAGTTCATCTTCACAGACAACCGCACCCTGTTAGCTGTAAGGCGTGAAATTAAGGAGTGTCCGTCGTACACGAATGCCCAAATGTCAAGGGGCTCGGTGCCGAACTGTCCCACCCATCGGGCGTGGCATAGCTGGGCAGGGCCCTTGCCCAACCACACCTACCTTTCCGACAAGCGTAGACAGTCCCGCCCCGGACCACCCCACCACTGATCACCTTTCCTTCAGAGCCTCCTCACACCACACCCTCAGCCAAAGGGCATATTTCTGCACGGTCTAGTTGTCAGCCCCACCCAACCTAGCCCTCCTTTCGGCGGTCGCTCCCCTCAGTCTCTCCTTTAAGGGTAGCTCGCCTAGGGGCGTGTTCATGCGGCTAGCATCCATTTGTGCAGCCGATCCATCCGGGGGCGTTTCTTCCACCTCAGCAGGTTGAACTTCGGCTCCGCCCAACCGGGCCCTCCTTTCGGCGGTTGCTCCTCGCAGTCTTTCCTTTAGAGGCAACTCGTCTAGGGGCGTGGTCATACTGCCACCACCCAGGGGTGTGGTAATTCCGGTTGGGGTTGCTGTTCTCATTTCAGTATTTTGCCCTTGTGGGTCAAGCGAGTCCGAGGGGTCACTCCTATCGGGGTGTGGCCCGTCTCTCTCTGCTTCAGCGCCCACTCGGTCACTCGGGTCAGACCAGGGAATTTCATTTTCTTCTTCCCAGGAGCCATCAGATTGCTCTCCGGGTTGCGTATACTCTGTTAATTCCTCGGGGTCACGTGTGACCCCTGGAGGTTCCTCTTGTCCCTCAACGGGAATGGCCTCTGACCGGGTTTCAGCCCTGGTCAAAAGTTCATTCTGGGGCTGAGTTATCACTCCTCTCCTGTTCCGTTGGCTTACCCCTCGCCTTATGGCGTCCAGGTCGACCCGGGTGAACCCATCGGCCTCCTCCTCGGAGGAATCCGTATCCACTGGGTCCACCAGAGTTGCCTTCCTGGGTTTCCTGCCCTTAGGCCTCGGAATAGGGGTTTCCTCGAATCCCAATTCGGCCAACTTTAGATCATCTGCGTGTACCCTCTTGACTTTTCCTGCAATCTGATCCCAGATCACATAGGAAACTGGTCCGGTTCGCTCCACTATCCGATAGTATGGAGTCCACCTTTGGTCCAGCTTGCCCTCTCGGACCTGAACCTTGTAGTACACGGGGTCTCCGACCTTAAATTCAACAGCTTTTCGATCTTTGTTTACGCGAGCGTTCCTCTTCTTCTGCGCCCTCTGTATACGCCTCCGCACCTGGACGAACATCTTGTGTTGCTGTTCCAACAACAGTTTGTGATGCTCATCTCCCAGATATTTCCGGCGTGGCTTAAGGATATTATCGATGGGGAGAACCACGTCTCTACCAAATACCAGTTCGAAGGGCGAGAACTCTGAGGTTTCATTCTTGGTGAACCTCACGGCTGCAAGGGCCTGGGTTAAAAACAGGTCCCAATTAGCCTGATTATCAGTTGCTACTTTGCCCAACACATCCGCCAGAGTTTTATGAAAGCGTTCAGCCTTGGCGTTGCTCTGGGGGTGGTAGGGGCTCGTCGTTATATGCTCCACCCCTAGACTGTTCAGGGCCTCCCTCATGATGCTATTTACATTCTCGGTCCCATTATCGGTGACTAGCTGTTCGGGGGCCCCATATCTGGGGTAGATTTCGCTCAGTAATAAATTTGCCACTGTCTGCGCCCTCTTGTCGGGGACGGCAAACGCTTCAGGCCAGTTAGTGAGCCAGTCCACAATGCTCACTATGTACTGGTTTCCTCCCTCGGTCATTGGGTACGGACCAGACATGTCCATACTCAGCTTCTGGAAGGGGTACTGGGGTACGTCAGTTTCTTCCAGAGGAGCGCGAATTTGCCTTCTACTCTGAGCTTGGCACTGAACGCACTTATTAACCCAGTCCACTACCTCCTTGACCATCCCTGGCCAATAGTAATTCCGATAGATCAGCTGGTAGGTCTTTTCGCACCCTAGGTGTCCGGCGCACTCGTGGGATTGTTCCAAGATTTCCTTCCTAAGTTTAGGAGGTACCACGAGTCGCAAGCTGATCTCTTCCTCTCTGTTCGAGATGTGATACAGTAGTCCATTCTGGAGGGTATATTTTTGGGTCTGACCCTCCTCAACCCTTTTCTTAATTTTAGCCAGTTCGGGGTCCATTTGACCCGTTTCAATTTCGGTTTTCCAATGGGGATTAATTAGGACAGGAGGTTCGTTTGTCTCACTGTCGCTCCAGACTGGCCTGTCCTTTAAGGCGTGGGAATTTATGATTCCCACCTGGAAGGCTCTGTCGTCCACCCCTGGGTCCAGTCGGACCGCTTCTGATTCCAATTTCTCTGGAATTCTGGATAATAGGTCGGCACAGGTGTTGTCCTTGCCGGCCAAATATTCTATTTTGCATCGATAGCCAGATAACTTAAGGGCCCATTGCTGGATCTTTTTATTGGTCCAGTCGGCCTCAAACAAATACTTTAGGGCCTGATGGTCAGTCTTCACGACGAATTCGGCCCCATTCAAAAAGTAATTTAGCTTTTGAACAGCATAGACTATCGCGTAAGCTTCCTTTTCTGTCACTGACCACCGTTGTTGGGTTTCCGACAACTTGTGGGACAGAAAGTATATGGGAACTTCCTCTGGTATGCCTGGCACAGGGCCATCTCTATCCGGACATGGCTGGGTCAGTACTGCCCCTATACAGGTCTCGCTGGCGTCTGTATAAAGGACCATGGGTCTATTAAGGTCCGGATAGGCCAGGAGAGGTATGGCAGTTAATTGGTCCTTAAGGGCTTCAAACGCCCTCTGACAATCCTCTGTCCATTTATATCGGGCATATTTCTTGGTAAGGGCTATAATAGGGCTAGCTAGCCTACTAAAAGCCGGTATGAATCGTCTGTAATACCCGATCATGCCGATAAAACCTCGAACCTCGCGTACGGTCTTGGGTTCGGGTAAGGACCTGATGACCTCGACTTTGTCCATGTCAGGTTTGACCCCTGAAGCATTAATCACGAATCCCAAGTACTTTGTCTCTTCCTTGAGAAACTGACATTTAGTTAATTTTAACTTCAGATTGTGCTCTCTCAGTCGGTCAAAAACCTTCTGTAAGTGGCTAAAATGCTCCTCAATATCTTTCGAGAAGATTAGGATATCGTCAATGTAGGCCACTGCAAATCCTTCTAGTCCTCTCAGGACTATGGACATTAACTGGGAAAAGGTTCCTGGGGCGTTACACAGGCCAAAGGCCATAACTCGGAAATTAAACAGACCCAGGTGGCATGCGAAGGCCGTTTTCTCCTGGTCCTTTTTATCCATAGCCACTTGCCAATAGCCTGAACGCAAATCCAGGGTGGTAAAGCATCTCGCCCTGCCCAACAAGGCGAGGATATCGTCAATTAGTGGCAGGGGTACTGCCAAAGGTTTGGTAATAGCATTTAGCTTTCGGAAATCCACACAGAATCGGTGACCTCCGTCCTTTTTCTCCACGATGACCACTGGAAAACTCCATGGAGAGTTTGAGGGCTCGATTATCTTTGCCTCTAGCATATCGCCCACCGCGTTCTCCAGGATTTTCCGTTTATGGATAGGGGTTCGGTAAGGTCTCAATTTGATGGGAGGGTGGTCTCCTGTGTCCACCTTCATAGTTACTGTGCTGGTCCGCCCTAACTCGGTGTCGTTCATAGCGACAATATCTCTGTTGGACTGCAACACCTTCAGCACCCTTCCTAAATGTTTAGGGGGCGCCACTATCTCCCCGGGGTCAAATTTCCCCTTAATTCCAGTAGGTTTGTCACTTTTGTTCTCTGCAATCGCCACCCGTCGGACCTGTCCGACTGGGTGGGCCTGTCCAATAGGGCTGCCCTTCTTTATTTTCACTGTCTTATTAGAGTGGTTGGTCAGGAGAAGGACAATACTCTGGGTATTGCCTACAACTGCATCACTGACCACCACTTCAGGGCTGTGTTCATTATCTTCGGGGAGGGGGCTGATCTGATAACAGTCCACCCTCTTTTGTCTCTTCTTGGCTATCCATCCCCTACCAGACACCACGGTCCGAGGGGGTATCACTAGGTCTTCCTGGATGCTCACGGGAAGGGCCTCTGGGTAGTCAGGATCACCCAAGGGGACTTTCTCCTCTCCTACCCACAGGGTTGGCGGTTCAAAACTGATCGTCGCCCCCTGTTCCCTTAGCCAGTCGCCCCCAAGTATTAAATCTCCACATAGGTCAGGGGCCACATATACTTGTAGATGACCATGAATTCGCCCCAGCTCATAGGGGAGACTAGTCATTCCTTCCAAGCGCAACTTCGTCTTGTCCGCTTGAGTAAGCTGCAGGTCAACGGAGTGCAGAGGGGGCCTATTTGCCAAGCGTCTGTACGCCCCCAGGCTGATTAGAGACACAGAAGCGCCCGTGTCCACTAGGGCCCGCACCCTCACACCTCCTAACAGCATTTCACAGGTGAGGTCACCTGCTTCTTTCAACAGGTTGCAAACTGTGGCCTCTCTCCGATTTTGGCAACAGCAATGTGGGGGGGTCAACTTGTTCGTATTTCTCACTGCCTGTACTTTTGTTGACCGCCCACTTTTCGGTCCACCTTTCCTGGAAGCAATCATCCCACCATTGGGACACTGTCGTTTAAAGTGCCCCGTCTGTCCACATTTCCAACATTTTCTTACTGGACAGCTCCGGGCCATATGACCCACAACACCACACTCCCAACACCCCAAGGGTCTTGCTCTCACAGGGGTCGCCTGCCCTTTTATTCTTTCGGTGACCCCTTGGCGTTTCCCGCCTGCTTGGTTTTCATCCCCATTACCGGGGAGGGTTTTGAACCCTCGTTCTTTCTCCCCTTTGCTGCACACCACTTGGCCTCATGGCCATATTCATGGCATTGGGTGCAATTGGGTCCCAATGACCATGGCGGCGCTCCCCACCTAGTGGGACAGTCTCTCGCTCGATGCCCACTATAGTGGCAGGTATAGCACACCAGCCCACTTCCTCCAGGAGTCGGCTGATAGCGGCCAGGTTGGGGCCTCCAGGCCTCCGCATTTGACCTCGCCTCTCTCTCCCAGTTTTCCTCTGTGGCTGGTTTGGCTGGAGGTGGGTTTTGTCGGGTTCTCTTGGGCGAGGACCTCCTCCGATGAGGCGGGTCCTGTGCTCTCGTCTCCTCCGACAGGGTGGCGCGGACACGAGTCCACACCCTTTCACTGGATTGGGCCAAGTCAAGGGCAACCCTCAATTTGAGTGGATTTCCCTTCAGGACATCTGCCCTCACATCCCTGTCAATTATGGCTTCGCCAAACACATCGGCCAGCATGGCCTGAATTGCTCCGCCCTCTCTTACGGCGCTATCTGGGAACGCCCTTATCGCTAATCCCGACGCCCTCTCGGCTAACTCGACCACCTCCTCGCCCGGTTTCTGCCTGAGTCGGAGTAGCTCTCTCATAGCTTCGATGGTTGTCCTCTCACTGGAGTACTCATCTTCCAGTAACCGACGGAGTGTAGACCAGGTGAGGGCGGGATTCTCTTTCATCTTCCGCCCTATGAAACGTGAGACCGGTCCCTCGGCCGTCTCGTAGGCCAATAAGACCGTTTCCTCATCCCGCAAGCCGTACACAAGCTGTTTTTTGTGCACCGACTGTAGCCATTCGGATAACTCCCCCGAATTTCCCCTGAAATGACGGATCCGGAGGTTTCCGAGCAATGCCCGGAAATTCTCCGTCACCCTCGGGTGCGCTGGTCTGGCTTCCTCCGTCTGCCATGGGTTCTCAATCCTTTCCTGTATCTTATCGAACCATTGAGTTGGCGTTTCCACCAACTCCTCCTTCCCTGGTTCCGTGACAACCATCTCAACCTCACTCATTCCCTCTCCCTTTTGTTCAACTGGTTCAGTCATTGCTTTGTTCTCTCTCTTTTTTTTTTTTCACAAGTCTCTTTTTCTCTTTCCTTACCAACTAGTTTAAATCACTTGCTACCTAGCTCGTCTGTAAACTTCTTCTCTTTCCTTTCTAAATTTACACTTAAGTTACTTTTTTCACACTATACACTCTTTCTCTCTTTTTTTTTCAAAAATATTCACCCACAAACAGACCCCCAACGAGAAAAAATGACCAAAGTCAAAATCACAATGAGAAAAGTCTTATCTCACCTGCCTGGCTGTTGTCGCTGTTCTTCGGGGTCGTACTGGTCGCGGCAACCAAATGTGAAGTTAATCAAGTCCCTGAAGCACCCTTGAGGGTAATCCACTACCGCTGGATGTTGATCGCGGGGTCCAAAGAGTCGATTAGCACAATTATAAAAAAAAATGGTTCAAAAACAAAAAGTTGGCAACTCCAAAAAAAATAATCCAGTCAAATAAATCGACAAAGTCCAAGTTTGAGTTATATACAGATATATTAAAGTTCCAAAAATATGATACAAGCAAAGTTAAAAAAAAATAAGTCCAAGGAATTTTCAATACGTAAA
>JAUZSY010173966.1:0-11172 GCA_034780635.1 Micrastur mirandollei | reverse complement strand
AAAGTATTAACTTATCTGCTATATCTCTTTTAGAAATTTAGAAGGACCTTTAGAAACTACTAAAACTAATTTACCAGATGGATTTGATATAGATAAATTAGTAAAATAATACGATAAAAATGGTAAAAATAAAAAGTCTAGAAAGAAGTAATTTCAATCATATAATTAAGAATGGATAAGTAAATTATAAAACAAATGGTATAACAAATTTATTTAAAATTAAAAATAAATTTGTTATACCATTTGTTTTATAATAATAACCAATATCTAACTAAGTAATTTTTCATTATTTATAAATATGTTAATTAATTTTTATTAAATTTTTTAGATAAATGATCTATAAAACCAAAGAAACCTTCCATTAAAGCTAGAGTTGTAGTATATCCAAATGATAAAGATTCTAATCCATAATGAGGATTGTTTGAGGGTAAGTAATAAGAAGTAGCTAAACTTACTCCTAAAATAATGTAATAAATAGATTTATAAAACTTAATTTTATCAATAAGACCAATATCATCGTTCATTACAGCATAGCCGTAGAATGTAGTTAACATAGCAGCAAGAAACAAAAAAAATAACATAAGATATCTTTCCCCTTTACCGAAATTTTCCTATAAGAATTTATTATATAGTTGTAGCTTAATTATTTCAATAAGATTTATTTGAGGGGAGTTTGATAAATATTGAAAATCTGTAAGTTAAGAAAGATTAATTCTGCATTTGAAATAATTTAATTTATTTTATAAATTTGGGAATTAACATTAAAATATATTTGTATAAAAATATATAACATTTAGTATGATATATCAATTAGGGTTATATCTATACATAAAGCTACAACAACTAGAACACTAATTATGCATAGTTAAGTTTAATCTATATTTTTTATAGTTAATAAAATTATATTTTATAATTAATATTTTATATATATAATTATTATTATAAATATTAGTATTAATGAATAGGTGGTATATATGACATTTAATTTTTTAAAAGTTATTCCAATTTGTGGAGTATCTATTGTAAATACTCAAAATGATGATTCAGAAATTTTCAAAATTAATAGGAGAGTAAGTACAAAAGATCCTGATTTTACATTTGCTATACTAAGTAAAGAAAATTTTTATAAACTGAATATACATGAATTTTATAATAAATTTGATAGTGAAGATTTTGATTCAGTTATAATTTATAATTCATTAAAAAATAACTATGAAGAAATAAACTATATTAAAATTGCATTAGCATCAATTTATTTAGCAAATAGATTTATGGATGAAAATATCGAAAATGAATCTAGTGGATTATTTAAAACTCTTTCAGACAATTTTTATAAAGATAAAAATGGCGGGACTGTACTATTATCATCTCCAATAAAAATAGGTCCATTTCCTCTAGGAAAGAATGATTACAATGAAAGTATTAATAGATTATATGGATTTGATTTATTTGAAGAATTTAGAAGACATGAGGTATATTTATACAATCAAGCGTTTAGGAGTTCAAAATTAATTATAGAAAATAATGATGATTTAAAAAATGAATTAAATTGTATATTTAATTATTTAAATAATAATCCTAATAAAGCTATTTTTTCGGCTCTCAGATTATATTTTGATACAATAAGTGCACATAATTTAGAAAATACTATTATTAATATTTCAACTATATTCGAAGTATTATTATTAAAAAAGGATGAAGATAATCAAAGAAAAAAAGTATCAGTAAGAGTGGCATGCTTACTGTGTGATAATCTAGGATTAGCTGAAAGAAAATATATTTCAGAATTAATATATCAATTTTATAAACTTAGAAATCAAATAGTACATGATGGATATAGTTATATAGATTTAGAAAAAACTACAGGTATAAACTTGCTTATCAATTCAATAAGAAACATATTATATGATTTATTAAAATACATAATAAAAAAAGAGATAGAGAATGTTGAAGGAATTAAGAGTATAGTATCAAAAAATATAGAAAAAGATAAGTTGAAGAGTTCATTTGAATATATAGCAGAGAATATTGATTTAGCAGATGTAGTGGGAAGACTTATACAACTAAAACATCATGATTTTGTAGAATACAATTAAGGTAGCTTTAGAAACTACGAAATCTAGTATACCAGCTGATTTTAATGAAGACAAGCAAGCATTAAAATATGATAGAGATAATAAAGTAAAAAAAATAAAAAATAAATTAAAAAATAAAATTAATAATTTATAAATAAAGTAATGAAAAATTATGCTAAAGATAATATTATAATGAATTTATTTATACTAAAAATTTACATTAATTAATTGATTTCATAGAAGTTTTCTTGACACATATTTATATAAATATGCATATATTATATAAATAGCTTGTGTTATATAAATAGCATGCTATTTATAATTATTTTCAATCATGGGTTAAAATAGATAGGGTTAATACCTTATCTATTTTTTTTATTTATCATAAGTTAACGGAACAGCTAAAATTTTATATTTATTAAAAAGAAAATAGATAAATATAAAAATAAGAATACTTAACTTAAAATAAATTTTTTGTATGCACTTGTTTTTTATTGTGGTATTAGAAATTAATTTTTTTAATAAAACAAAAAGGCTATGAATATATGATCATAGCCTTTTCTTGAAAATAAAATAAATATTTTTAACTTAAAACTATATATTTTATATTAACCTATTAAAGATACAGCATCTGCACAAACAAGGTAGAACTTGCCTTCAGGTTCATTTCCAAGTATTATTACGTTATCTTTATTACCAATTACTTCCACATCTTGAAGTGATAATGAACCTGCTGTTAATGTAACGGTACCAGTTATGTTTGCACCTGCTACTTCTTTTAATATTCCTTCATTACAGCAACAATCTTCACACTTAGGGCAACAATCATCTTTTTTACAGTTATTATCAAGTAAACATTTTAATCTAGATCTAACAACCCTATAAGGTGAAACTGAAGCGTCTGTTGGTTCAATAGTTTGGAAAGCTACAGCTTTTAATTGGCATAGTGATGCTAAATCTACATTAGGAAGTGTAGTAAATAAATCTAATAATATAGCTATTATAGAATCTAAAACTTCATCTCCTAAAGCTAAAAGAGCATTAAGGAGAGTTATTAGTGGTTGCAATAGAGGTATTGCAAGTGATTCTAAAATATTTATAATAGAAGTTAATATACCTGTAAGATCATCTATAGGTAGAGGTATTGGATATAATGCTCTACCTGATATATCTAAAGTATCACAACTACAACCTGGCAATTTATTTAAAGTAGCATCAAGTGCAGCGGATAAGTTATCTTTTTTTGTAGCAGGTAAAAGACTTAAAAATACTAATGGACTTCCAACAACGTAAAAATCTGTTATAAAAGCAAAAGCATCAAAATTTACATTTTCTCTTATACCGTCACAACTTAATAATTCTAAAGCTTTTTTCATACTAGGCTTACAGCAACATTCTATATTTTCTATATGTTTTTCTGGAGGATAATATTCATTTATGCCATATCCTTTTCCATTTTCACATAGGCTTTTTCCTTTTCCGTGTTCACAGCAACTCATATACATATTATTTCCAATCAATATACTGCACTCCTTTATTTTAAAATATGAGAGAAAAAGATTCTCTTACATTAAGATATTTAAATGGTTATAAAAATGTTACAAAAAAGGCTAAAAACAAACATTTAATTTTAATTACGCTAATTTAAGTATAATTCGTGAAATTAATCTAAAATAAAGACATCAAAAAACAAATTATGTTGTAATATATGGAGTGGAGCCTTTACTTATAGTGACTAGTCGGTATAAAAGATATATTTTTAGGATTACGTATTTAATTGAATAATTTTTTCTAGATATTTATTAGATATGGAAGAAGAAAAAAAGATAGTTAAAATACCTTAAACTATCTACCTAGAAGAGGATGATTTAAAGCTTTTAAAAGCAGTATCCTCTATAAAAAATACAACTATAGGTAAGACAATAAATAATATAATTAAAGTTGCTGTAGAAACTACAAAAGCTAGTCTACCAGATGATTTCGATATAGATAAACAATCATTAAAATATGATAGAGATAATAAAGTAAAAAATAATAAAAACTTTCTATGTAAAAAAAAGACTAATTGAAACATTTTATAGGCGGATTTCAATTAGTCTTTTTTTAGTTTTGGGTTTTAAAATTTGTTATCAATATAATAGTAGTATTAATTTAATTATACCAAAATTAAAAATTTTTAATTATTTTACTTTTAAATAAGTACTATTACATTTTTCTATATATTTAGTGATATAAAAAGCTCTAGGTAAATACCTAGAGCCAAGATTAAAAAATTAATCTTTCTAAAGTAAAAATTTACTAATACTATTGTTTTTGAATTAATAATGGATATGAATTTACTATACCTAAATTATTTGTAAGTGTTAGTACATAGTTTCCGCCTTCTACGAACATTTTAATATAATTATCATTTACTCCGTCAGCTTTCTTAAATTGAATTCTACTAACTTGATCTCTTGCTTCTACATTTAATTTGCAAAAATCTAAATTTACTACATTTCCAACGTAGAATACATAAGTTCCAGCTTCTCTGATTTTAAATATAAAGTTAAATTTAGAGCAAGATGGACTATTATATGAAAAAGTATTGAAGTTCATATTTTTATTTAAATCAAATATAGTAGACCCATCTCTTCCTATAGTTGATATATTCATATTAGGAGTTTTATCAACTATTTGCCATATACTATCATTTACTTCTTGTAATAAACATGTGTCTTCTTTTATTACTAATTTACTTGTATCTATTGAAGAACCTTGTCCTTTTTCTACTTGAGTTATAACAGATCTTCCACCCATAAACTCATAAGTTGTAGCAGAATGCGTTGCTTTTCCACTTTCTAATCTTACTACATCGTATCTTGCGTAAGTTAAATAGATTTTATAGAATGTTTCTTTTCCCATAGGAGAGGTTTGATTAATTGTAACTTCTTTTGTTGTAGAATCACTTATTGTTTTTTCATAAGCTTGAGTTATTGCTATTTTTACATACTCAGGCCCAAAAGTTAACCCAGTGGTACTAGAATCCTTTATTTCAGTTGTTTTAGTAAATTTTTGAGAAAATACTTGAGATTGTCCTTCATATATTAACGCTGTATTAACAAGGGATCCATCATTTCCAAATACCCAGTCTGTTCCTCTATATAAAACATATAGACCATCACTTAATTTTGAATAATCTATAGCGGTTGTAGATACTTCTTCATTTAATTTTCCTATTATATTCCCATTTTCATCGGTTTTAAGCATAACTATTTTATTTGGAGCCATTCAACATCACCTTTCATTATAAATTATAGAAACTTAAATTAGTTTCTACATAAATAATATATTCAGAAAATTATAACCATGTGACATTTTTTTTGTTTTTTAGACATATAAATATAATATAAAATAAATTTAAATTTATTTTATATTTATATTTATTTTATATTTGGTGAGTTTAATTATGAGATTAAAAAAATGTTCAAGAAGAGAGGCTTTATATAAAAAGATTTTAAATGATTGGGATAAACTAGATTTAAATTCTAAATCTCTTATATTACTTTCGTATTTTTTTCTAATATATATATGTATAAATGTATTTATAGATATACTATCACATAATACCGTATCTATTTTTATATCTTCAATTTTATCTATGATAGGATTTTTATTAGGTAATAATAAAAAAAGCAATACTATAGAACATCTTTATAGGGAAGATACAGAGTGTAAAGAAGAGATTAAAGAATACAATTTTTATAATGGAAATATAATACAAATAATAATTGCTATATCTTTAGTTTTTATCTCAAGTATAACTATAATTTTTATTGATTTTACTAATAAGGATTTTAATTTTTCATTTTTTAGAGATTTAATATCTTTGGCTACAGGATTTTTATTAGGAGAAGCAAAAATCAAAAAATAAATTATATAAGTTTTAGATAGCATATGAAAAAAAGTGTCCTTATTGGACACTTTTAAAATTAAAGACATAAAAGATAGAGTTTTATGTTATGCAAAAAAGAGATGATACTAAAAATATATAGTATCATCTCTTTTTCTTTGTGTTGCGATTGGGTTTGCATTTTATCTTTAAAAATACTCATATAAAGGTTTAACTTATTATAGCAATGTTTAGGTTGCTTTTTGAATAGTAAAATACTTAAAATTTATTTTACTATTTTAAGTAAGAAGTAGATACTTGTCCATATGGCTTATCATATGATCTCCAAACATATGCCCAATCAAGGTGCATACGAGAACCTAATCTTACCTTTGATCCTTTTGGTAAAGTATATAATATTGGGAAACTTGTTCCACCTGCTTCTCTAACATTTAAATTATTAGTTGTTACTTTTGTTCCATAGTCATTATTAGTGTAGTTAACATAAGATCTGTGAACATATCCTTCTTGATTAGTCATAGCAGTAGAATCTGCATTTTTTCTATATCCAGATATTTTAATCCATTCTCCAGAAGTGCTTCCTTCTATACGTATTGTAGTCATACCACTAAGTTTAACTGCAACGCCGTATTTTGTGCTAGGCCCTTTTCTAACATTTAGAAATGAACTTCCGACTCCTGCGACCTGTCCATATGTTGTTTTCCTGCTTTTT
The DNA here is from genome assembly GCA_034780635.1 of Micrastur mirandollei. Classification (NCBI taxonomy): domain Eukaryota; kingdom Metazoa; phylum Chordata; class Aves; order Falconiformes; family Falconidae; genus Micrastur; species Micrastur mirandollei. The sequence continues at coordinate 4,493 of JAUZSY010173966.1, read as the reverse complement.
GACTCTTTATCCATTTTTGTTTTTAAGATTATATCCTCATTTGTAGGATTGTCAATAGACTCACTTTCTGATATCTCAAAATTATCAGAAAGATGAGGATTTGATAATTTAGTATTTGCAAAAGATTTAAAACCAATACTAGAAAATATCAAAGTAGTTACACAAAGTAATAAAAATTTTTTTGATCTCATAATATCCCCCTTATGATTTACGTACTATAGAACACAATAAATATTAATAAGTAGTTGTATAGTACATAAAATTATATTGTTTCAAAATAGAAACAGTATAATTTTATCAATGTTTAGGTCTTTTTTTGAATAGTAAATAAAAAAATTTTTATATAAGAATAAACATCATAAAAATAATATTAGGATTATAAAGATATATTTACAATATTCTGAATTGAATTTATAATTCAAGAAAAATAAAGATGTAAAAATGAAGTGTATTCTATTTTTACATCTGTATTTTAATATGCAAATGTAAAAATAGACTTATATTATTATATTTATTTACAATTTGAAATGTAAATCTTTAAATCTATCTTTACAAAATAATAAAAAAAGAAAAGAACCAAGTAATATATAACTGATTCTTTTCTTTTAAAAAAAGTAAAAATTAAATCAAAGGATTATATTAAGTTTAATGTAGTTTAGGTAATATTTTCAATTAGTTAAGTTATTTTTATATGAAAAAAGAGCCTGCTAAATAAAACAGACTCTCTTTTCTTTAGCTATATTAAATTAATAAAAAAGGATCATATCAATAATACTATAGTTTAAGTTAAAAATTCAAATAAGTTGTTTATTTTTTTATATTTATAGTATAATATAAATATAAAAAGAAATTACAATCTATTGAGCCAGAGTGTGATTTCTATGTAAAAAAGTTACTTTTTATAAGATGAATCACTCTTATTGGCTGTAAGAGTGATTTTAAGTTTATCGTAAATAAATGCTCCGATAATACTTACAATTATATTATCTGAGTTATTTAGTAAAAACTTAATAAATTCCATACTTCCACCTCCTTTCTTTCGTGAAAGTAGGTGGTTTTTCTTGCGTATAGAAATCATCACTCTTAGATTGTAATTTCTCTATTTTGTATTATATCATATGATTTTATAAATAAAAATAAAAAAAGAGCCTGTTAAATAAAACAGACTCTTTTTTTATATTACAAAAAAATTGATAGATATTAATATTTTATTAGTTGTTATATATTTTTTCAAGAAAAAAAGAGCATCAGTTGGCTGTGATACTCTTTTACGCTAGTTAATAGGTCTAGCAACTACTGAATTTATTCTCTACAGTTTGAGAAGTCGTCGAAAAAAATCTTGCACTTTTTGTTTTTGGTTAAATTAACTTTGTGCCTATATGTTATCAAAGTTTAAGTCAAAAAATCAATTAAATTAAAAATAGTTGAGATTTCTCTCAACTATTTAATAAAAAGGTATTTTGTTAGAAAAAAATAATATTTAAATTCAATTATATAGTTTTTATGTAATATATTCAAACAAAATATATAATATCTAAAATAAACAAAAAACACCTAGTTCCCATCTAGGTGTTTTTCGTAATTAGTTTTTAGTATTTGTATGTTAAGAATTACCGTTTTCTATTTGTATATTATCAAAGTTTAAGTCATAAATTCAATATAATTTGTCCTATTGTTTTTTTCATCACCAAAATCATCATATATATAAACATTATCTATTTTTATATAAAAAAGAGTATCAGGTGGAGATCTGACACTCTTTTCTAATGATAGAACTAAATACTATTTTATTTAGCTTAAATATAAAATAACATAGTTTAGGTTAAATATTCAATTATATATTTATAAACAAAAATACCTAGATAAATTCTAGGTATTTTTCGTAATTAGTTTTGAGTGTTTCTATGTTGAGAATTACCATTTGCTCAATTATAGAATATCAAAGTTTAAGTCATAAATTCAATACAGACTATTCTATTATTATTTTTTTCTCACCAAAATCATCATCTATAGAAACTGCATCTATTGGTTTGTCGTGACACTCCCATCCGCTACCTGATATAAGTTCAACTTCTAGGTTTTCATCAAATTTACTAAGTTTATTTATAAGTTCTTTTACTGTCATTTTATTTATCCTTTCTAAAATTAATATTATCAAAAAACAAAAACACCTAGATTTTATCTAGGTGTTTTTTGTTAATAGTTATTACATTTTTATTGTGAGAAAAATTGATTTTAACGCATGTATAGGTTATCAAAGTTTAACTCTTAAATTCAATATATTATAATATTATTTTTTTATAATTTGGATTTGTATTCCTTCTATTGGCTTACCTAATATACCAGCGTAATCCTCTAAGTCAGTAACCCAAGGTAACCATCTACCACCTACATATGCTCTATACTTAACGCTATATCCTTCTAATCCTACTAATTCCATTTCTAAAGCATCTATATTTTTGCTTAGTATACCTGCATAATCTTCTCTATCAATAACCCAAGGTAGCCACTTTCCATTTTGAGTATGAACTCTATATCTTATAGATCCTTCACTTAGATTAGCATACACTCCTTGTATTGGATTTCCATATATACCAGCGTAATCATTTAAATTAACTACATTAGATAGCCACTTTCCTTTTGTATATACTTGATAATTTACATCAATATTTTTGTCTGAAGGTATATCAGAAGATTCTTTCCAAGTAACTCCATTAAATTTACATATTCCTTTTGCTATGGCTTTGGCAAATCTTTCTTTATTATTCATTATCAAATTATAATCTTCTTCATTAGTTATAAAGCCTAATTCAACTAAACATGCTGGCATATTAGTTTCCCTTACAACATGAAGGTTGCCTTCTTTTATTCCTCCATTTCTTAATTGTGTAAATAAATTTTCTTTTGTGATTTCTTCTAAAATGCAATCAGCTAATTTTCTATATTTAAACTTGTAACAAAATATCTCAAATCCATGAGCTTTAGGATTATCTGAACTATTACAATGAATAGACACAAAAGAATTTACTCCTAAGCTATTAGCTTTATTACTTCTTTCGTTTAGAGATAAAAATACATCCGTATTTCTAGTAAGTATATTTTCTATTTCTTGATTTTTTAAATAGGCATCAACTCTTTTTGAAATATCTAAAACGATATCTTTTTCTAAGCATCCATATAGCCCTGGAGCTCCTGAATCATATCCTCCATGTCCTGCATCTGTCATATTTTTTCTCATAATTAATTCCTCCTAAAATTTATATTTTTGTATATAAAAAGAGCTGCATTATACAGCTCCATTTATCTTATTTTTTATTTCTTTAACATCCTCTTTAACATCTTCAATTACATTTAATTTATTAACAGTTTCTATTATTATTTTTTGATTATTATCTATAATTTTTTGCAATTCTTCTTCTCTTTTTTTACTCTCTTTCCTTGTATCAGCAAAAAGATATAAAAAAAGTATCGCAAATATTCCTTGAGATACTATTAAATCAATTGTTGCTTTTTCCATATTTACTTGTCCTTCCACATCAATTTATTATTAAACAGCTACCAGTTATTATAGTTCCTTTTGCATAAGTTCCATTAAACTTAACTTGACCGTTTTTGTATATAAATCCACTTCCTATACCGCTACCTATAGAAAATGTAATAGGTATAAATGTGACAGATGGAGTAAATCCAGATGGTAGCATAAAACTTACAGCATTATTAGCAATTTCTTGAAGTGCTGTAACTTGAAACTCAAATATTGTAAATCCTAAATCGAACTTAGTTAACCTATTAATTTTATTTCCTGTAAGTCCCCAACCGTTCATAGGCTCTACTCGCTGAACATCTTTTATTCTTGTAACATAATCAGCATCATTGATTTTCTTTATTGCATTGAAAAGTTCGTTTATAGCTCCAAGAACTGTTTTATTTGTAGTTTCTAACTCGTGAAACTCAGTATTTGGATTAAATGTTCCATCTACTCCATTTTTACCATCTTTTCCGTTCTTACCGTCAGCACCATTTTTACCTTTTAACGATTCTAAGTATGCTATTTCATCTCCAACGAATCCATTGTCAACAGCTATTTCATAGGATGACTTACCATTCTGTCCCATTAATTCAGATTTAGGAGGAATAGCCTTTATAGCTTTATCTATATTTGCATTAGCTTCTTCTATAAAATCATTAACCTGGTTGCTTTTTTCATCAATAAGGTTATTAACTTCAGATATTTTATTGTCTACTTCTTCTATTTTTGTATTAGCATCATTAACAGCATTTTTTAAATCTTCTTTAACAGTTCCTAAATATTCATTTGTTGTAGCATTAACTATTTCTGGAACTATCTTATTAACTTCATTTTCAATAGTAGATTTAATATTTTGTATAGCTTTATTAGCTTCATCTATTAATTCTTTAATCTTTTCTTCTCTTAATTTCTCTGCCTCAACTCTATTAGTTTCATTAGTCTCTATTTTATATAAATTATTCAA
>JAUZSY010173965.1:0-35630 GCA_034780635.1 Micrastur mirandollei | reverse complement strand
GACGAAGGAACTGACGAAGGAACTGACGAAGGAACTGACGAAGGAACTGACGAAGGAACTGACGAAGGAACTGACGATGGAACTGACGAAGGAACTGACGAAGGGACTGACGAAGGAACCGATTCGATCACTTATACATTTGGTGAAGGAGCAACTAAAGATAAAGTTTCACTTAACTTCTCTCAAGCAGTTGCCACAGATAGTAGCTTAAGTGAAGCAACTGGTGGTACAGTAGCATTATCGGATGAAGGAAGAACACTTTCAATTTCCGTTACTGATCAAGCTGAAACAGTAAAAATCCCCCTTACTATTGATGAGAAACAAGTTGAAGTTACATTAACATGGGATATAGCTACTCAAGCATGGAAATTAGCTTCAGGTAAAGAAAATATTTTTACGAAAAAAGAGTAAGAAGTTTCATTTGAATAAGATGAAAGTTCTATAGAGATTTCTCTATAGAACTTTTTTATATGTTATGAATTTTGCTGTAGAAAAGAAATGAATAATATATACTAAATCTTGATCGTGTCTAAAGGTTGAAAAACGTTTGTCTTTTGAAAAAAAATAGCTTCATGGCTATTTAGAACAGGCTGCAGTCAACTGATGTATCTCTTATTGATCCTATTTTTCAAAAGACTCCAGGTAGATATTTAGTTAAAGAGTATATAATAAAGATTGAGAAGTAATTCTCAAGTAAATTTGAATTATAGCGACTTAAAGTATATGTATAATTCAAATTACAGTTTGGGCCCTTTATAATGGTCATGAATGAGAATTATTTTTATCATTTAGGAAGAGATGCGAAAATTCCTCAAGATTTTAGTTATACTATGCCTTCGAAAATTTACATAGGAGATGCTGCAAAGTTTTCGAAAGATGTTTGGTTATGTGCTAATCAAAAAGCATATCGTAAAGATAAAGATGTAAATTTAAAAATCAACAACCGAGTATTCATGAATCGTAATATGATCATTGAGGCATTTAATTATATTGAAATTGGAGGCATGTCTTATTTGGTCCAAATGTTTACGTATCTGACACGGATTATGAATATGAATCAATTGAAAACCCGATTCGTTTACAAGGGTTCAAATATCAGGGAATGAAATCATTATCAAAGATGATGCATGGATTGGTCCAGGTGCAAAGGTTTTAGGAAATATCACGATTGGTTACGGAACGGTTAATTGGAGCGAATTCTGTTGTTACCAAGGATCTCCCAAGTCATGTAGTTGCAGTAGGAAATCCAGTTAGAATTATAAAAATATATGATTACAGTGCACAACAATGGATAAATGTCAAAGATAATGAAGGTTTACTTCAACAGGTTCTTGTACAAAGAGGTAATTTTGAAGATTATAATTATAATCTTGTTAGACAGTATTTAAAGGCAAGGTATGAAAAGTATGTATATATTTTTGAGTGCAAAGGGGATAATAGATAATGGTTCAAATTGGTTTAATGTCACATTTTAAATATCCAGGAAAAAAAGGACGTACATATGCATTAGCAGCAGAAGCAAAAATGCAAGGGGTCGGTTTTTTTATTTTTTCTTCGTACAATGTTGATACCCATAAGGAGTTAATTGTGGGTGAAACCTTTGAAGATAATCGATGGATTCAGAAAGTTTATTCATACCCTGATGTCATCATAAACAGTATGTCACCTCGCAATCAAGAAGAAAGAAGTATTGACCGACAATTGAGAAAAGAGATTCCTTTTACAACGAATTGGATAGGAAATTCAAAATTAGATGTATTTAAAAAAATAGAAAAAAGTGAGGAGTTACGTCCATATTTAATTCCATATCACTTAATTTTATCTATTGAACAGATATTAGCTCACATAGAGAGCTATAAATTCGTTGTTATCAAACCTATTTCTGGCCGACAAGGTAATGACATCTTTTTTATAAAAAAAATAGAAAGAGGATATTTAATTAAAGAAGGAAGTAGTGAGAAATACTTTTCAGAAGAAGAACTTACACAAGTACTAACAAAGTTATTAGAAAAAAAACCTTACTTTTTACAACCATTTAAAAAATTTACTACAAGTGAAGGGAATCCTTATGATATTCGAGTTTTAGCACAGAAGAACAGAAGTGGCCAATGGGAGATTCCTTTAATGTATCCAAGAGTGGGGTCTAGCAAGGGATTAATATCAAATATTAGTCAGGGTGGTTACATCAGTAATATTGAGAGTTTCATGAAAGAAGAATTTCCGGATGATTCCTTTAGATATCATGAGAAAATTAAACAAATTGCACTAGCCATGGTAGAACATATTAATTCATTTTTCACAGTTTCAATTGATGAGTTAGGATTAGACTTTTCAATTGATGAGCATGGAGACTTAAGCCTGTTCGAAATTAATACTCGCCCTCAAACTAGATTTTTTCAATTAGAACGTGCGAAAAATACTATAGCTTACGCTAGATATTTAACGAAGAAAAGTCCTCGAAAAATAAACTAGCCATTTTCAGTATTAATATTATTGAGCGCCTGACGCTCATGCAGCTTGTAGTGAAAAAATCGATTAACGTGATGAAATCGTTGAACTAGGTGTCTATAGTAGAGCTAATCCAATACGGATCAGCTCTGCTTATTTTTCTTTTTAATAATCTGAATATTATATTTATTTGAAAGGACATTAGGAGTTTGCTTTTGCAAGATAACAGTGCAGAAAAATGCAACGAAAAATACATAAGCTTGCCAACCCTTAATTCCGTTTATTTTTATAGAATTCTTCATTAATCCGGTTCATTTCATGAGTTACTAAGAGATTTAAAATCTAATTGAGACGTTCCTTTCGAATCGTTAGATTCGAGATACTTACATATTGATAAACGCGACCTGGCAAGTAAGTTTAGAAACGTGAATAAGTTACTGATAACCATGATGTAAGTATTGACTTCCATGGAATCTCGCAATTCCTATGCATATACTGTCAATGATCTTCAAGTGCAATTTCACCAAAGACTGGATAATCCATTTCAGGTAATGCTAAAAGATACTGGCATATTCTTGTAACGGGACCTTTTTCTTATATATGAAGCCAATTGCAGAAGAGGCTAAACCCGTATTCTCATGTGAGGATACGGGTTCTTTACGTCTTTTAATAAATTAAAGGAGGGTTTCATGATGAAAGAAGAGAAGCAAGTAAAGGGAACGTGCAGTTGTCATGGACATTGGATGAGACCGTAGAAGAGGTCTTTTGTGAATCGAACGAGGCGCAACATCAGGCCAAGAAGCGTGCCGATGTCGTCTCGGTTCAGTTGGTCAAAGAATCATCACTCTTATGTGAGAGCTGATTCATCTGAATATTGCTCTATCATTAGTTTGAACAGTAGTCATATTGATAATCCTCATGGATATCTGAATTACTATTTTAAATAATAATTATAAATTCCTCTCTATACAAAACCGAGTCATCATTTACGTAAAGTAAGTGATTACTGGATTTCATGAAATTATTTTTTAATTTTAAAAAAACGAAAACAGACTATTCAATATTGACGACTTCAAATATATTTTGAATCTCAATGTTCTATTTTTCCTGTTATGAGTCGATGAAGAGATGGTGTTATGAAAAAAATGGAAGCAAAATAGGACATAAAGTGTATAATAAACTTATGAATATATCTTTAGGTTTATTCATAGCGTAAAGGGATTATTTCATGGTTTTTAAAAACAACAAGTTCATGATAAGGAAGGAATAGTGACATGAATGCAAATGATGCAAAAAATTTAAAAGAAGTAACAACAATCAATGATGAAACGGATGCGTTTAGTCTAGAGGATTTAGAAGCACAATTGGATGAGCAATTAGAGGAAGAGCTTAAAGATTTAGAGCTTTCTGCTCAAGAAAGAGAGAGTATTGGAAATCCCGATCAACTCGGAAAAGTTATAATGGACGCTACTTGGGAACAGTTTATTAACCAAATTGCAGTTACAGCTGGAACAGATTTCATTAAGGAAAACGGAGAACTTAAACTTGATTTACGCAATGATGCTCACATTCAAACTGCTGAAAACTTTAAGAATGGGAAAATTGCAAAACATAATCATATTAGTAGAGAACAACTCGAAAAAAATCAAGAGCGTTATCAAAACACTCCACATAAAGAGTTTAGACAACAATCTGTCAATCCAGGAATGGATGCGACATTAGAACGAGCAGGTACTTTAAACAAAAAAGGGAATGAAACTGTTAAGGATATTTATACAGGACGTCAAATTTCAACAGAAACGAAATTGGCGAATGGAAAAAATAATCCGAAAGCAGCTCAAAGAGAACACGTCACTCCTTCTGCGGAAATTTATAAAGATCCGACATTGCAAATGGGAAAAAGTGATCAACAATTAGCAGACACGATCAATGACCCGAATAACCTTCAAGGATATACGACAGCAGAAAGGAATATTCGAAAAAGTGATAAAAGCGTCGATGAAATGAGCACTCAAGACAAAACAAAACATCATGAACAAGCGGATAAAAAGTCAAAAGATTTTCTCGAAAAAGAAAAACAAAAAGAGACGGATCGCTTGAGAAAAGAAGGTCGCCAAACACAAAAAGAAGAAACTTTACGTATCGGCGGAAAGGCATTGCGCACAGCAGTTATGCAGCTACTAGCAGAGTTGATGCGTGAAATCGTTGCTAAACTTATAAAGTGGTTCAAATCTGCAAAGAGAACTATAGAAACCTTAACTGATGGTTTAAAAGAAGCGATTCATTCATTTATTAGTAATTTAAAAGCCCACATTATTAATGCTGGGAAAGGTGTATTATCAACTATTCTTACAGCTATTATCGGACCAGTGTTTGATAGGATTAAAAAAATATGGATGATTTTAAAACGAGGGTGGAATTCTCTTGAAGAAGCGATTCGTTATTTGAAAGATCCTGCAAATAAAGGAAAACCAGTCGAGTTACTGTTAGCGGAAGTAGGAAAAATTGTAGTTGCTGGTTTAACAGCTGTGAGTGCGATTAGTCTCGGTAAAACCATCGAAACAGGATTATTGACATTGCCTGCTTTTGCTGCTCCGATTCCTTTAATCGGTAGTTTAGGTAGTATTATCGGTATTTTCTTCGGTGCAATCGTCTCAGGGGTCGTCGGTGCGATTGCTTTAAATCAAATCGATAAATTGATTGCTAAAAAGAAAAAAGATGCCACCGACAAAAAAAATGCAGATCAAACGAATAAAATACTCGCGCTACAAGCCAAGCAACACATCGTGTCCGAAGCGCAATTAGAGAATAAAAAAGAATCGACGGTATCAAGTATTAGCGAACGACACGAAGAAGCAAATCAAATTATGCAAGACTCATTGACAAACATTATGGATGATTTTGTAAAAGATCCTTTTTCCCAGCAAGATAAAAAGACAGTAGATGAAAAAGATCTAAAAGATAAGCGAAAAATGGATGAAATGGACGATGAACTTCGCAAACTATTAGATAGCTTCTAATGAAAAAGGCGTTCAGAAATATTGGTCATAAAAGATATTAATATTTGACTACAATAGGGGTGATGATATGAATGAAATTATCATTAAACGACAAAATTTTGAAAAAGCGAAAAATCGCTTGAAAAATTTTTCAGAGAAAAAAGAAGAAGATTTGAAAATTCAACACGTCGCAACAGATGCTGGTCTTTTGGGTTGGGCGAACCATAAAGTAACAGGGCGTGAATTTAACATACGAATGGAGTCATTAAGCAAACACCTCATTCATTTGAATGAATCGAATCAACGAACAAATAGAGAGTTCCGTGCAGTATATGATGCATTAGAAGCGCTTGATAAAGATTACATCGCCCGTATCGTAAGTAATATTAAAGCATTAGAAAAAACGAATGGCGACATTCGAAAACATCAAGAAATATTAACGAATGGTGCTAATCAACTTAAAAATCAACAATCGGCATTAGATTCCCAACAATTAAAGACAGACCGTTTAGTGAAACAAATGGAAATGAGTATATATGCGCTCAAAAAATTCAAAGAAGAACTAGACCGTCTTCAACACCTTACAGATATCGATCACATATGGCAGGAGTTTCAAAAGGGTCGCAAAGAATTAAAGACACATATGAGAAAACTAAGGAGTATTCAATCGACACTCACCCGTACAGAAGGTGATATCGATAAGATGAATCAGCTACATAACGAACATACTCGTTCATTCCGTGAATTAACAGAAGCCGATGAAAAAACAGTCCACCTCATCTCTACTCATTACGATGAGCTGAAAGAAGTGGAAGCGACACTAACAAGCGCAGAACAAACGATTGAAGATTTATTGAAGCAGGCTTCTATCACGGCTCATCAGCTAGAGACAGTCACGACGAATCTAGAGCAACTCGCTCATTTAAAAGATGTCGATTATATGTGGGACGCACTTACTTCTCCTGATGGGGAGTTACTAGATATGAGCACTGTCCTTAATGAGATTGAAGAAACGTTTGCGCAACACGAAAACAATCTTACACAATTACAAAGTTTCATGAATCAAGTCCATCGCTTAACGCACTTAATGGACGTAGATGAGATGTGGGAGCAAACAAACGATCATAAACTTCGACTCAATCGAATGGATCAAAAACATAAAGAAAATACTCGTTCATTCCGTGAATTAACAGAAACCGATGAAAAAACAGTCCACCTTATCTCTACTCATTACGATGAGCTGAAAGAAGTGGAAGCGACACTAACAAGCGCAGAACAAACGATTGAAGATTTATTGAAGCAGGCTTCTATCACGGCTCATCAGCTAGAGACAGTCACGACGAATCTAGAGCAACTCGCTCATTTAAAAGATGTCGATTATATGTGGGACGCACTTACTTCTCCTGATGGGGAGTTACTAGATATGAGCACTGTCCTTAATGAGATTGAAGAAACGTTTGCGCAACACGAAAACAATCTTACACAATTACAAAGTTTCATGAATCAAGTCCATCGCTTAACGCACTTAATGGACGTAGATGAGATGTGGGAGCAAACAAACGATCATAAACTTCGACTCAATCGAATGGATCAAAAACATAAAGAACATACTCGTTCATTCCGTGAATTAACAGAAGCCGACAAAAAAATATTCGACTTCGTATCCGCTCATTCAAATACACTTGATACACATGCAAAGCAACTTACTGACAGTATTCACCGAGATAAGCGACTCGCTGAACAACTTGAAAAAAATCAAAAAGAGACAACAGAACAATTCGAAACATTGACGAAAAAAATTAAATATGCGTATTGGGTTGCTGGAGGCTCTCTCGGTCTTGCAGTCATCGAATTGATCATGTTGTTAGCGAGGTGATGAAATGAATAAATATAGTCAAGCACTCATCAATAGCGCATCTAAACTAGATGCAGTAACAGAAGGACATGGGGAGATTACAAAGCTCGCTGCAGCCATTATAGAAGAACAAAGTAAAACTGCGACAGTAGCTTTACTTACAGCGATTTCGAAAACAATTAACGATCCAATGTATAAAGCACCTGTCCTACAAGTCGCACGCCTAGTACATAGGAGCCTAGTTGAATTTTATGGTCATGTTACTATTCAAGACATGTGTCAAATTACTGAAGAGGAAGAAGACCCTCGAACACTTGAAGAATTACTCGAAGAATTAAATGCACTAGTCGGGCTCGAAAAAGTGAAAACCGCAGTACAAGATTTAATTGTTTATCAAAAAGTACAAATGTTACGTAAAGAAAATGACTTGCACTCTTCCAAAAACACATTACACCTTGCTTTCACAGGAAATCCCGGAACAGGTAAAACGACCGTTGCACGAATTGTCGGTAGAATTTACAAGCAAATCGGCCTCCTATCAAAAGGACATTTCATCGAAGTTTCTCGTACAGATTTAATTGCTGGCTACCAAGGACAAACTGCGATTAAAGTGAGAAAAGTCATTGAAAGAGCAAAAGGCGGCGTACTATTTATTGATGAAGCATATAGCATTACAGAAAATGATCATTCTGACTCTTATGGACGAGAAGGCTTAACCGAATTAACGAAAGCACTCGAAGACTATCGAGAAGACCTCGTTGTCATCGTTGCCGGTTATACGAAACCGATGGATAAATTTTTTGAATCTAATCCAGGGTTGAAATCTCGCTTCAATACGTTCATTGAGTTTGATGACTACAATGCAAAAGAACTCGGTGAAATTTTACAATCCATTTGTGAACAAAATGATTACACATTAGATGAAACAATGAAAGAAAAAGTAGACGTCTACTTTCAACAACACATTGAAAAGAAAGATGAAAGCTTTTCCAACGGTCGACTAGCAAGAAACCTTTACGACGACTTAGTCATGCATCACGCAAGACGAATGATAAAACTATCAAATCCAACTAAAAAAGAGCTGTCTACGATTATCGCTGAAGACTTTACATTCAATCTAATGGAGAACGACGAACTAATTCAAGAGCCGTAGGAAAACTGCATAACGTATGAAACTAAAGTAAGATTCCTTATGAAATTTTATAGGTGGTTGTTTACTTAAAACACGGTGTACTAAGGAAGGTTACTTTGCTAAAAAGTTCCAAGTTATATAAGTTTTTTAGAGTAGGGAGGCAAAATGAAATCGCTTTTTCAGTGCAGTTGATGGCTCGTGTGCGTCATGATTTATTGAACTTTTGTGAGCAACGAGGAGAGACGCGGATGAATTTATTGAACGTGCCACTGTGAAACAGTTGAAGAGAGAGTATCTCTGATCGTTAACCATTGTAGAACGCTGTAACAAACACCGATTGAACGACGTCTTCCTGCCTTGTTTTTTAGGACAACGTGAAAGTTTAACGTAAGTCGTTTGAAAAGTGACTTTTTTTAACTTCTTTCGTTCCGTACTTGAAAAAAGGTGGCAAAGTGGTGACAATAGAGGTAGGACTTCGCCCAGTGAGGTGAAGGCTTATTTTGCAGAGGGGGCCATAAGAAATGACGAAGTTAAGTCGAGAGGTCATGTTCCGTATGAAAGGGTACGATGCGGTATTTTTGAGAGATGTCGAGTCGTATTTGGATGAGTTGAGTGCGTCGGTCGAGCTTCACGATGTGCTCGTTTGGGATGCGAAGCATGAGTACTATCCGATGTCAAATCCAGACGTGACGATCGGTCGTGGTAAGGTGATTCACATTCAAGAGACGGGTACGAAGTTGGAAGTGATGACGGACAACGATGCGCATTTCGTATTTGAACAAGATGCGAGTGTAGCGGGCATTTACAACTATTCAGACTCGCTCAAGACGCTTGAGAAACGTGTGACGTTCCTTACTCATTTCGAGAATGAATCGAACTACGTCGCGCAACGTGAGGCGCTCGTAGAGGAGTTTTCAGGATATGTCGCGAAAGAGTTTAAAGCGCGTCGCATCTTATACATTTCTGTCGACAGCACAGTGTCGGACCGTTATTTACTCGATACGATTTTCGCATTGATCGAGACGCTGGATGAATTGGACGTCTACGTTCGTCCGGTCAAGGGTGATCGTGAGGAAGTTAATATTGGCGCGTGGAAGCATTACGTGCGCAGTTAAGAGAGAGTTCTTCGGAACTCTCTTTTTACTTACAATTTACAATTTATAACAAAATTAGTCATTGGTAGAAATGTGATATTATCAGAATATTCTTCGTTTCGTCCGTAAGACGGAGTTTTACTTTTAGAAACGTTTGAATTCACACTTTATTTCCTCTCTTTTCCCTTTACATAGGTGTAACGAACTTATGTCTTATGGAATATTTATAGGCATAAAACAGGGATTGAGAAGACTAAATTCCTGTTTTTATAATTTTGTATGATTTTTGATATGAATAATAGGAATAAATTTGTATTTCTGTATGATTTAATGGACTTGATATCATATTTATAATGATATTAAATGACATTACTTTAGTAAATGTTACTTTTTATATATAAATGTATATTAATTGGAAAAAATAGTAATACAGCTATACTGAAGGTGTATTGGGAAATGAGTGAGCAAGTGGATTCTACGTAACACGCAAAGGTGGCACTTTGCTAAGTGTCCTCTTGCTTATTTTATTGAACCGATCCAACTGACAGAACGCCGTATGCGTTGAAAGACGCCTGTACGGTGTAGGCTCGTTATAAACGAAGGTGGCACTTCATAAGGCGAGAATAGCGAAGATATTGAAAAGGAACTCGATCGACTTCAGAAAGAGTTAGATCAAGCGCAACAGACGATTAATGATTTAGAAAAAGAAGCAAAAGATAAGCTACAGGCATTGAAAGGTGCTGAAAAAGCATTAGAAGATGCGAAGAAAGATGGGCAACTTTCGGAAGAAGAAATCGCTCAATTGGAACAGGCGTTAAAAGATGCTGAAAAAGAAGCAGAAACGATTTACGATCAATTGAAAACAGAAACAGAAAAGGCGGAGCAACTTCAAAAAGAGGCAGAGCGTGCCATTGAAGAAGCGAAGAAACAAGAAGATGAAAATCACCAATTAAAAGGCAAGATCGAAGCGTTAGACCAAGCAGTCAATGCGATGAAAGAAGATATTAAACAAGCGCATGAAACGATTGGTGCGTTAAATAAAGAGTTGGACGAAGCGTTAAAGAAAATCGCACAACTTGAAAAAGAGAAGGCAGCATTGGAAGATCGTATTAAACAGTTAGCTGATCAGATTCGAGAAGCGACAGGTATGGATGATGGGAAGTTAGCTGACTTAATTCAACAGAAAGACCGGTTGGAAAAAGAAAAAGTAGCGCTTGAAAAACAAGTGAATGATGTAAATAAACAACTTTCTGATGCGAAGAAAGAGAAGGAAAAAGTAGAGCAAGCGCAAAAAGAAGCAGAGAACCAGTTAAAAGAATTAGAAGAAAAAATTAAAGAAGCGACAGATTCGGGAAATGGTAATTTAGAAGAGCTTGTGAAAGAAAAAGAAAAAGCAGAGCAAGCGCAAAAAGAAGCAGAACAAGAAGTAGTAGAAAAAGATAAAACGATTGAAAAATTAGAAAAAGAAAAGCAAGAAGCGACAGATCAAAATGCAGAGCTTCAAAAAGAAGTCGAAAAGTTGGAAGAGCAAGTAGCAAGCAGTGATGAACAAGTCATCGCGCTCCAGAAAGAAAAAGCAGCTCTAGAAGCTGAAAAGAAACAACTGGATGAACAAATTGCAACGCTTGAACAACAACTTGCTGACAAAGAAGGAGAAGTAACGAGTTTAAAAGAACAACTCGAGCAAAAGACTTCGGAGCTTTCGAAGAAGCAAGAAGAATTAGCACAAGCTCAAAAAGAAGCGAAAGAAGCGCAACAAAAAGTAAAAGACATTGAAGAGGCGCTAAAAGATGCAGAGGCGACAGGTAATACGCCAGCGGAACAAATTAATGACTTAAAAGAACAACTTGCAAAAGCAGAACAAGAGAAAGAAACTGTACAAAACGAATTGCAAGAAAAAGTGGATGCAGCTGAAAAAGCGCAAAAAGAAGCAGAAGATTTGTTAGCGAAAGAAGAAACAAAATCGGAACAACTTCAAAAAGAAGTGAACGCGCTAGAAGAACAAGTGAACAATCTCGAACCAGCATTGAACGAGGCGTTAGAAATGATTAAAGATTTCGAGGCGCTCGTAGAAGATCTCGAACGAGAATTAGATGATGCTTTGTTAGCTCTTCAAACGGCAGAAGACAAAGCGAAAGCACAAGAAGAAGCTCTTCAAGATGCGCAAGAAGCGTATGATGCATTGTTAGCTGACAATGATGCGAAACAAGAAGCGCTCGATGCAGCACAAAAAGCGTTAATTCAAGCAGAGGCAGATGCAGAAGCGGCGCAAAATGAGTTGCAGGAACAGTTAGATGCAGCGCATGATGCATTGGCAAAAGCAGAAGGCGATAAAGGTGAACTTCAAGAAAAAGTGAAACAGTTAGAAGAGCAAGCAGCATCTGCTGAGCAAACGATCAATGATTTGAAACAACAACTCGGCGAAAAAGATGCAGCAATTGATCAGTTGAAAGAAGAGTTGAAAGAAGAGCGACTGAAACTTGATCAATTGAAAAAAGAAGCAGAAGCATCGCTCCAACAACTAGCGGATATGAAAAAAGCACTCGATGAAGCAGAAGCAAAAGGAAATGCATCTGAGCAAGAATTGAACGATTTAAAAGAAGAAATTGAACAGGTGAAAGAAGAAGCAGCAAAAAAAGAAACCGCGCTCCAAGCTCAAGTCGATGAAGTGACGAAAGCAAAAGAGGCATTGGAAGAACAATTGAGTGAAGCACAACAAGGATTGGCGGATGCTCAAAACAAAGTGAACGACTTGACGACGCAACTTGAGCAAGCAACAGGTGATCAAGAGGCTCTTCAAAAGCAATTAGACGAAGCAAAGCAACTCGTCGATGAAAAAGTAGAAGCGTTAAGCAGTGCACAAAAAGAATTGACAGATACGAAAGAGGCGCTTGAAACCTCTCAGTCGACGATTGATGAACTTGAGGGGCAGTTAGAAAACGCTCAATCGGCTGCGAAAGATGCTCTTCAACAAGCGAAAGAACTCGCATCTCCATACGCACAAGACGAGCATGTCAAGGCGGCGTTAGATCAAGCAAACGGACTAGATGATAATGCTTCTGCCGAAGACGTATCGAAAGCGGTCAATGCTTTATTAAACGCTGTAAAACAAGCAGCGGATGCTGAAAAAGCGCAAGCGGTAGCGAAAGATTTAGAAGAAGCACGTAATGCGTACAATGAAGCACAAACGATGGCTGATCAATATAAAGAGTACCCTGCAGTAAGTGAAGCGATGAAGAATCATTCACTCGGTGACGACGCGACGAAAGAACAGTACAATGAAGCGGCGAAAGCGATTCAAGATGCGGTGAATGAAGCGAAAGAAGAAGCGATTCAAAACGCACAAAGTCAAGCAACGCGTGACGCACTTCGTGTATTACAGTCTGCCCAAGACGCAGCGGTACAGTATCAAGCAGACGAAAAAGTAAAAGTAGCATTGGACCAAGCAGCTCCAATTACAGCAGAAAGTGGCATTCAAGCGATTCACGATGCGACAACTGCCTTAATGGAAGCGACAAAAGAAGCAAAAGCAAAAGCAGAGGCAGCTTCGAAAGCAAAAGCACAAAAAGCGCTTGCACAAGCGAAACAATTAGCAGAAGCGTACCCGGATGATATCGATGTACGTGAAGCGTTAGCAAAAGCAGGTCAATTAACGGACGATGCAGTAGCAGATGATATTTATGAAGCAGCGGACGATATTACGATTGCTGTGAAAAATGCAGCGGAGCGAGTGGCAGAAGAAGCAGCAAAACAAGACTTTGCGAAAGCACAAGAAGCGTTAAACGAAGCAAAATCTGCAGCGACTTCATATGAAGACGAAGCAGTGAAAGCGGCATTAAGCGCAGCTGATGCACTTGGCGAAGAAGCGACGATTGAAGACGTAGTGAATGTAACGAAAACATTGAATGACGTAATGAAAGCAGCAGATGAGAAAGCGCAAGAACAAATGCAAAGTGAAGCGAAGAAAAAAGCATATGATGCTCTTCAAAAATCACGTAAAATTGCACAAGCGTATAAAGATTACGATTTCGTCAATGAAGCGTTACAAGCGAACGCATCGGTCAACGAACAATCGACATTAGATGAAATTCGTACAGCACAGACGTCGATTCAAGATGCCATCTTACAAGCAATCGAAGACGTAATGAACCCAGAAGTAACTGTCCAAGATAAAGAAGCGTTAAATGAAGCAATCCAACGTGGCGAAACAGTGGACCCAGCAGGTGTACCTTCTGTACTTCTTGAAGGATTGGAACTTGCGCTTACGAAAGCAAAAGACATTGCATCGAACGATGAAGCGACGAAAGAAGAAGTACGCGCTGCGACGAAAGAGTTAAATCAAGCAGTTGATGCAATCGATCGTTATAACGAAGCGAAAAACGAAGCATACAATGAAGCAGAACAAGCTGTGAAAAAAGCGGAAGAAGCGAAAGAAGCAGGAACGTCAACACCAGAAATGATCAATGAAGCACAAGAAAAAGTAAATGCGCTTCCAGAGGAAACAGAAGATGATTTAGCGAAGAAGAAAGAATTGCAAGATCGTTTAAATGCGGCGTTACCAGAAGAAGCACCTACATTTACGCCGGTGAAACCACATTCACAAAACGAAGTGATGTTGAACTTAGAAGCAGATGAGTCCTCACTTCCGAACCGTTCGAAAAACGCTGTCGGTTTAATTGGCGTCGACTTCGGAGTCATTGACTTAAACATTTTAGACCCAGGAAAAATGGGCGAAATTAGCGAGACGAACAAACATAAAGTCATCGTTGATGAAGGAACGACACTAGACCTTTCAGTGAGCGGAAAAGTGACGACAGTAGCAGGTGGGCACCGTATCGCAGTCGGCGTGTACAAGAAAAATGCGCGTGGTAACTTCGAACAAGTTCAAAAAGTAGAAGGAACGTCTGGTTCATTCCTCGGACTCGGAAATACGTGGACCGAGCAACTTGATACGTTACGTCCAGGCGAATACGAAATTATTATGTTCGTTGAAGAAGGAGCGACACTCGGTTCCGTCGTAAACTTCTCATTGAAAAACCAAGTATTAAAAGATTACCGTAACATTTTGAAGTTCGAAAACTCACGCATTAAAGGGGCAAATGTGTTAGAAGGACAAGACCTCGGAGCGGGAGATCGAGCGAAGATTCATTCCATCAACGTACAAGGTTCATCGAAAGTGTACAACTTAGCTGATGGAGATGCATTAATTCAAGGAAAATATGGTCAGTTAACGATGCGTGCAGACGGTACGTATGATTACACACCAGATGCAAGTCCTCACGTCGTCGGAAAAGTGGAAGTATTTGATTTCACATTTGAAAACGAACAAAACAACTTCCGTGCGAAAGGAACATTATCGATCCGTTTAAACGAACAATCGATTCAAGCGGAATGGGACGCAATTGAAGACCATACGACAGAACCGACAATTATTGAATTACAAGATGAAGAGAAAAATGTCACAGGGGCTTCGTTAAATACGAAACGTACAGAAACATATTACGACGGAGCTGAAGGTTCACTAGGCCGCGAAAACTTTAAATCGAAACCATTTGCATTTAAGGATACAGGAGACGTTTTAGAGTTAAGCGTTTGGTCAGAAGGAAAAGTAAAAGACGTTAAATTACCGATGAAGTTAGTCAATAAACAAGGGAAAGTCGTTCAGACGAAAGAAATTACCGTGAAAAATGGAACGAAAACAGAAGTGTTGTTTACAGGCGTTCCAACAGGAGAATATACGGTAGAGATTGATAAAAATGCTGCATTTTCACAGGGTACTGGAGTAACAGGGATTGGAGCAGATACGATCCATGTGAAAGGAACGCATAATGAATCCATCATGAAGCCAACTCGTATTAAAATGCATCATAACAATTGGGGAACGTATGAAGGTGTGTCGCTACAAACGGTTCGAGGCGATTTAAATACGATCCAAGGTAACAACCTCGGATCAGACGCAACGAAGACAGACTTATACGTGTACGGTTACCAACTCGCAGAAGATGGAAAAACAGTACAAGCATCATCACCGGATTACCACCGTGTGCCGCATGGTAAGAGCATTAAGATCGGTACAGAGACAGGTTATTTAACGATCGATTCAGCAGGAAAATATACATTTGAACCTGCACAAGAAATCGCATCATATGGCCGTCAAGACCGTGTGAAATACCGTGTGAACCATTACAGTGGAAAGTCAGATGAAGCAGAACTCGTGTTCAACATTCAGTCGTTGCTGAATACGACAGTGAATGACGATATTATTACGAGCACGACAGCAAGCGGAACGATCGAAGGAAAAGGTGGATCAGATACGTTGATTTATTCGATTATCGATGCAAAAGATCCAACAGGTGGAAATGGGCACGATCAGTGGATTGACTTCACATACGGTTCGATTGCTACAGAACGTGAAGCAGATCGCGTAGATTTACGTCAAATTTATTCTGTATTGAAAGAAGATAGTAACGGAGAAACACAACTCGTGAAGCAAGAAATTACGAAAGAGAACCTCAATTCATACTTGCACGTTGAATTACGTGACAGTAATAAAATTGTGGTGAAAGTAGACCGCGATGGAACTGGTAAAGACTTTGGTTTCGCTGAAGTCATCACACTTACAGTGAAAAATGCCGATGCTTTACCTGAAAATAAGAACAACTTGGCGGAAGCTCTTATTCAAAACGGTCAATTGCTTATTGATATGAAATAACTCCATCTTCGAAAAGGGACGCGAAAGCGTCTCTTTTTTTAGGTCTACTTTCAAACAGAGTATAGCACACCTTTTTATTCTTCAAGCAACAGTTGTTTGACAATCTCATTACAAAGTTTCCAATTGTTACAAAGAGCCGTTGGGAAGTTTGGTCCGTTTCCCGACATTTTTATTCAAAGGGGATCTTTTCGGAGAAAGAATACATGGTTAAGTAAATGTTTCACCATCATAATTGAGAATGGGTATCAACTGATGGCACGCCGGATGCGTTGAAAGACGCCTGTCCGGTGTAGGCTCGTCTACTCTTCGGCAGAGAGGAAACGAGAATAGCGATTCGGAAATGGAAGTCGGTACGTACGAGTATGTCATTTGGAAGGATGGAGCGGACGAAGCATCCGTCGCGGATACGTATTTTAAGAAGCCGGCACGTGTCGTTAAGCGTGATGGTGCGTATTATGCGCAAGTGACGGTGACGAACCCGGAATGGTGGCAACATTTCAAAGTGAACGATCACGGCAAGTGGGTGGAGGCACGTATCGTTTCAGAAGACTTGGATGAAAAGATGCGTCTTTTCGAATTTCCAGTAGCGTCGCTCGATGAACCAATCGATGCGAACGTTCACATTATCGTAACGGGTATTCCAGGATTCCAATACGATAATACGTACGATATTCGTTTCGTCTTCAGTGAACGAAATGAAGATGTTTTAGAACCGATTGTCGAACCGATTGACGTTCACGTATGGGACCGAGAAGCGAATGCGCCGTCTCGTGCAGCAAGTTTGTTTAAAGGAGCGGAACGCATAGTCCGAGGAGACGAGCAGTTCGCTCGCGTCACGGTGAAGCAAGGTGCGTTATGGCTCGATTTTTCAGTCGGTGGGCAGTCGATTGAACCAAGTGTTGATGAGGAAGCAAATGAGAAGACGTATGAGTTTCCACTACCTGATGCGAACGGATGGGTTGACGTTCAAGCGAACGTACAAGCTGGATCGAACGTCCATACGTACGACATTCCGTTGAAATTTGGAGAGGCACCTGTTGAAGATGAAACAGAGGACGCGTTACGCCTCATGACATTCGACGTATTGAAAGAGGACGGGACACCGTCTGGAGCGAAGCGACATTTCGGTGATCCGGTAACGGTTGTCGAACGAGATGGCAAAACGTACGTCCAAATGGATATGAAAAATGAGCAGTTTTGGCAAGGGTTCCGTGTATGGAACGGAGTCGAAATGAAAGAGGTAACGTGGATTGAACGCGACTCGGAAACGCATGAAGGACGTGTTGAGTTTGAAGTCGCTTCGTTGGAAGAACCCGTCGACATCGACATTCATATCGTGTTAGCCGGTATACCAGAGATGGATGGCTACGTGCAAAAGTCGAAGTTGCAATTCGTTTTTAAAGCGATCGACACGTTCGCTCATTTGCCGGCGACAAACGGAACGGTCGCCTCTGAAAATGCCGAAACATTTACTTCGTTCGGCTCGGTTCAATCAGTAACAACGATCACATACTAATGTACAAGAAGGTCACTTTTGGAAAAGTGGCCTTTTTTAGTGTCGGTTTTAAAGAGAGAGCATACGTTACTTTTAGAGTCGTAAGAAAAAATTGTACGATAATGAATGGGAGACGACACTCGACAGAAAACCGGATTTCTTAACGGTCCAAAAGGGAGACCGCGAGTTGAAAGTGATGCCTGTTGAATGAGATGGGGAAGTTGTCGTTCATATGTATGAAGAGACGATAGAACTAGAAAAATAAGGAAGGCGACTTTTTCTTTGACGAGAAAAAGTCGTTTTTTTGTAGAAATGTGCGTTTATCGCCTAAAGAGTGACGTTTTTACTAATTTCTTCTGCTTTGAATGTTGGTCAAAAGTCCGTATAATGAGGGTAGGGAAGTATGGCAACTGATGGCACGCCGTATGCGTTCAAAGACGCACGTACGGTGTAGGTCTATGATAACTATTTGTTGGCGCAAATAGGAAAGTAGAAATAGCAAACCTGAACAACCGTGGAATCCGGAAGAACAAGGTTACAACGATCCGGCAACACCACTCGATTTGAAAAAATTAGAAGCAGCGATCCGCGATGCGGAAAGCGCGAAGAGCGACGAACACGCTTCACAGCGCGAACAAATTCGAATCAACGTCTTATTAGAAAAACTTCATCGTGAACATTCATGGCAAGGAATTCAACGATGGGAAGCGCACTTCTATACGAAAGCGTTACATGAAGCGGCAGACGACGCACGACAAAGTTTATTCGAATTAGCGAAAGAAGCATTACAAGAAGCGATTTACTGGGCAGATAAATACCCGGGGAATGAGGATATTAAAAAGGCAAAAGTGAAAGCTAAGAATGAGCTCAAAGATCCAAAGACGACGCACGAACGTATTGATCAAGTGAAAGACGAATTGATTAGTGCGATCCGAGAAGAAGAGAAAATCCATTTATCCGAAGACATTCGGAAAGAACTCAAAAGTTTAGAAGAAGCGATTCTCGTCGCTGAAAAGTATCCCGAATCAGACGGCATTAAAGAAGCGTTAAAAGAAGCGAAGAAAGTACGTGACGCTGTCAAAGAAGGCGATGTCTCACTTGAAACGAAAAAAGAAATCTCGGAAGCGAAAGATAAACTCATCCGTGAGTTAGCGTATGCACTAGCACCTGCAACAGATGAGGATGTTAGAGCGTTACGTGCGAAGCTAAAAGAAGCTGAAACGTATGAAGCGAAAGCGAACCGTGCACCGATCATAAAAAAAATGCTTGATGATGCAATGACGAACGGATACGCAGTACTCGGTGTTCCGGGCAAAAGAGCAGTGAAATACAATTACACGGAAGCGATTAAGCAAATTGATGATGTCATTCAAGTAATTCAAAACCTTCCAGATTTAGAGCTTGTGAAAAAGTTAGAAGCACTCATTGAAGAAGCTGAAACGTTAAGAGCGAACAAAGATTTATCGTTCGTATCGAAAGCGAAGCTTTACGAAGCGTTATCTGAGGCGAACTATGTGAAAGCGGACCATTTATCAACAGATGAAGATTACATTCTCGCTTATAACAAGTTAGAAGTCGCGATTTCTTCAGTCGAAGAAGCAAATCCTGATTTACCAGCGACCGATCGCGATCGTGAGTTGCTGAAGAAGGCGATTGAAGCAGCAAAAGAAATGTTGAAACGAGAAGGTTTATCGAAAAAAGATGGTGAAATTTTAAACGCTGAAATTGCGAAGGGCGAAGCGATGCTAGAAAAAGAAGGCGCAATGAAAGTAGAAATGCAACGTACGACAGAATCGATTTACGCAGCCGTCGATAACGCAAAAGCAGCGAACCACTTGCCAGCGACACAAGAACAAATCGATCGTCTCAATGAGCTGTTAAAAGAAGCGAATACGCAACGCGAACGTCCAGGTATTTCATTCGAAGACTTAAAGACGTTAGATTATGCGATTGAAAAAGGACAGCAGCTAATCGATCATGAAGCTCCGAAACGAGCGGAGTATGATGAAGCAATTAAAGTATTAGAAGAAGCGCTCGAACAAACAGCTCCGATGAATCCAATCGAAGACCCTTCAAAACTTGCAACAGCTGAAGATAAATATTTATTGGAAGTAAAAATGCGTGAACTTTCAGGACAACGGATTCATGTCGTTGCAAGTGAGGTCGAGCGAATTGACCGAGCGAACCGAGATGCGAACACTGTTTTACTCGATCCACGCGCAACGAAATCACAGGTGAAAAAGCAAATCGACTACTTAGATAAAATGTTACAGTCGTTAGAGAAAAAAGCGACTCCTGAACAAATTCAAGAGATGCGTGATTTAGCGAAACGAGCAGCGATCCAACTGAAACGTTTAAACCCGGTAGAAGCGAAAAAATTAAACGACGAATACCAAATGATGAAAACGTTGTTAGAAGGCTACGATGCAAAACAGTTAGACATCTCTGAAAAAACAGCAAATGAACGCATTTACAAGTTACAAATGGCGTTAAACGACACGATCAAACAAGCGACAGACAAAGATAAAGAGAAGCTGAAAGATAAAATTAAAGAGTTAGAACGGGATAAAGAAAACTTATCGCCAGAGGATAAAAAAGAGTTAGAAGACCTTTTAGACAAAGGGAAAGAACTAGCAGACGATTTATTAGCTAATGATATCGATGTAGAAGATATGATGAATCAGCTTGAAAAGTGGGAAGAAAAAACGAAACTGGCAACGAGTAAGCAAGAATTGAAGGAAGCAATCGCAAAAGCGAAAGAAGCGATGAAGAACAATCCGAAAGTAAATAAAGAAAAGTTAGACCAAGCGATTAAGTATGCTGAGCAAGTGCTCGGGAAAGACGATGCAAATCAATCGACAATTGATTATGCAGCTCAAGGACTTGAACAAGCGATGCAAGAGTTCAACGAAAGTGTTGCTGAAAAAGAAGCAGCAGATGAAGCGAAAAGGGACTTATGGTCAAAAATTAACGAAGCGAAAGTAAAGCAAAAGGAGCAAATTTCTCAAGCGAGTAAAAATCGCTTAACGAAAGCGATTGAAGATGGTGAACGTGTTTACAAGGATAACGAAACGATTGAGTCGCTCGTTCACGATGCGATTAAAGATTTAGAAGTCGCAATAGAGCAAATTGAACCGTTGGCGACCGATGCGCAACTTGATGAATTGAGAAGTAAAATGAGAGAAACAAACAAAATTTTAAGTGATAAAAAAGATGTGTTATCTCCAGTCCAACTTGATGAATTACAACGAGCGGTTCAACATGCAGCTGTTGAAATTCAAAAGCCTGAGAAGTTAGAGAAAGATATTGTCGAAGCGACGAATCGAATAGGTTCAGTCATTCAACAATTGGTTTATTTAGCGACAGATTCTCACTTTAATATTTTAGAAGGAAAAATTAAGTCGCTGCAGCTTATTCGTGATCTATATGACGAGTTGGACCCCGATGTTCTCGTGTTACAACCAGTTTTAAATGAGGCTCGGGCAGTGCTTGCGAAAAAAGACTTACCTGAACGTGCTTCTGAAGAAGAAGTGATGGGGCAAGTAAGGATTATTGATGGATGGCTAGAAAAGTATAAAGATGCTGTTAATCAACGTTGGGAAGAAGAAAAAAAGTTAATGGATCGTTACATTATTCATATTAATGATGTCATTTTAAAAGACGACTTCGCGTGGGGCAATAAAGATAAAGATGAGCAAAGAGTGAAGGAAGCTAAAACTGAGGCAGAGGAACTTAAAAATCGAGCAGAGGGCGAAGAAAAGGATAAGGTGAAGTTGGAGCATTTAGTAGCACAAAATGAGAAACTCAGTGCTGTTATTAATGAAGTCGATCGAATGACAAAGAAAGATTATACCGATCTTTTAGCGAGTCAAAAAGATATCGACGCAGCGTATAACAATGCTATAGATGATAACCTTTATGATAAAGCCGAACAAATCCGTCTATTGCTCGACAAAGTAAATGCAGAGATTCAAAAAGTGACAGACGCTGACGCGGATCCATTCAATTGGCCAGGTATGAATCGTTTAAAATATAAAGATTTAATAAAGCAAATCGAGGCAGCACAATTGAGTTAAATTGAAAGAGTAGCAGAAAGGGAGCGGTTGTCGCTTCCTTTCTTTGAATCGTCAAAAAGGTTTCGGTTCGGCTACTAGGACGATTGGGCAGAAGATGGTATGATAGTCTAGGTAGATTTTTGTTTTCTAGGGGACCCTAGGGAAGAATTTGTATTTAAATGAGTCGAGGAGAAAAGGAGTGGAAGTGGTTTGAAAAAGCAGTCATCGAAGTGGGGCGCGGTTTGTTCGTTAGCGCTCGCTTTTCAGCTCGTCGTTCCACCGGTCGCAACGGTTGCGTCGGAGGTCGAGGAGGAAGTGGTTCCTACGCATGCTGAAGCGGCAGAGCTTGCAGCGGATCGTTTGGAAGAAGAACCACATGTAGACGATGTTCCGCCTGCTGTGGAGTCGGCGCCTGTTCTTCCAGAACGTGAGGAAGGGGTCGATTCTGAACCGGTCGAGTCACCGGTCGTCCTTCCTGAAGAGGAGACGGTATCGGACGAAGCCGATGTTGAGCGTGACATCCTTGAAGTATCAGATCCGGCGGATGATTCACTTCTTGAAGAAGAAGTTGTCGTGGAGAACGCCGTTGCCGATCAAGCAGCAGCAGATGCTGCGGTTTGGGGAATGGACGGTCGTGTCGTTAAAGCGTATCAGACTGGTGAAGTCGAATACGAGTTCGCTTTCCGTCATGCGCCACAAGAAGGGTTTGACGCGGTTGATTTAGATGAAGCGACGTTTTATTTAGATTTACCTGCTGGTGTGCAATATGAAGGTGCGACGTTCGGCGGCCGGTACGATGCGGCTAACCATCGTGTCATTTGGGTGAACCCAGGTGGTATTCCGACGAGTCATGCGAACTTCGATCCGTCGACGCCACGTCGCGTGAACGTTCAATTGAAATATGCGAATACTGACCATTTGGTGAAAGTGAAAGCGTACGCTTCATACACACCGAAAGGAAGTACGCAGCGATTTACGAATCATTTCCAATTGGAGCACGGTTTTGAAGGAACACGCCCTCAATTGTCTGAAGGTGTGACGATTAAAGGAAGTTTAGCCGAGCGTCCCGGTTTGCCATCGACGTTCCCTGTATTAGCGGGTGAGCGATTTACGTACGATGTCGAGTACAGTTTGTATTCGCCAAAAACGCCGTTTACGAACGCCCAGTTGTTCGTCCAGTTAACGGACAAGATGAAATTTGATAAGCACGTTCAGTTAACAGGAGACTTTTCAACGTATCGTTACGATGCGGCGAATCATCGTTTCATTTTTGATTTCAAACCTGAACTTCATGAAGCGAACGGAATGATGAAAATTAACAACTTGTATTTCCCTAACTATCAAACGGCATCTGGGACGGACAGTGTCATTCAAATGACGCTTCATTATGGGGATTCGAAAGTGGTCGGCATCGAGCCGGATACATTAACTGCGTTTGCGGTAGCGGATTGGGAAGTGTCGAAACGTAAAATGGCACCTACTCAAGCACCGCGCGTCGGTGAAGAAGTGACGTACGAGATCGTAGCGACAGATACGAATCCACGCGAGTACGGCATGTTGTCGATCGATCAAGCCGAACTCGTTGAGAAACTTCCGAAAGAAGCGAAGTTTGTCAATGCGTACGAGTTGTCGTCAGATGGGATCGAGACGTCCGCTACGTACGACCCGGTGAACCACCAAGTAATCTTCCATCCGACGATTGCAGATGGTGACAAAGAGAAGACGTTCCATCTGATCGTTCAATACGAAGAAGTTCCTGAACGAGGCGCTGTCTTTTTGAACTCTCACTATTTGTACAAACCGTTTGAAGCCGATGTAGAGGAACGAAGCGCACGTCTCGTTCATCAAGTCGTTGCAGCCAATGCTGAAAGTGGAACACCAGGTGGAGAAGGAAACGATCCAGTTGCTCCGAACGTTGGTTCCATCGAAGTGACGATGGCGGATGCGAAAGACGAGAGTAAGCGATTGAGCGGTGCAGTGATTGAGTTGCTCGATGACGAAGGAAACGTCGTGAAGCGTGTAACGACGGACGAGACAGGCGTCGCCAAGTGGGGCGAATTAGCAGAAGGTACGTACACTTTGAAAGTCGTTCAAGCGCCTTCTAATTATCGTTTGGATCGTACCGTTTATGAGTTAGACGTTGTAGCAGGAGACGTATCGACGTTGATGTTGCAACAACAAAAGCGTCCATTCGGCGGTGGCGGTGGAACAGAAGAACCTGAATTACCAGTAGAGCCCGCTGAACCAGGTGATGGTGAAGGGACGAACCCTGTCGATCCGGATGAACCTTCGGGTGGGGGAGAGACACCAGGCGGCGACGGTGAACCGAAACCGGATGCACCAGGTGATGGAGAGAGCATCGACGGAACGCCTTCTCAACCGTCTACACCACCACAAGTAGGTGGAGCGAACAACCCTCCGACGTCTAATCACGGCTCGAATGGAGGAGCGACGTCACAAGGTGGCGTCGAACAAGGGAAAACGAAACCTTCTACGAATGGAAAAGAACAACTTCCACAAACAGGAGAAACGTCGTGGATCGTCTCTTTATGGGGTGGACTTGCGTTGTTAGGAGCGGGATGGCTTTTATTCCGACGTTCTGCACGTAAAGCATCGAACGAACGATGAGTGCCCGTTTCATCAAGTGGAATTACGTTTCGAATGAATGAAAAAAAGAAGTCTTCTCGCAGATGTAGCGAGAGGACTTCTTTTTCGTATTATTGGACGAAGAAATCGAAATAGATCGGAACGTCGAGTTCGTTACCATCTTCATCTGCCCAATTGTTCAATAGGACGTATATGCGATCGCCGACTTGGTATGGTTGTTTCGGCGCAATCGTCAACTGGTCGTTCGGTCGTTTCGTAGGAAGTGAAATGGTCGCCTCTATCGCTTCACCTTTATGGTTGAAGAGCGCTACGCTTGAGCGTTCCGTCTGTTGGACGTTCGCATTGAATGCAATCGTCCACACTTTTGTCGGTTCCGCCACCGGTGTCTCTTCTGAAAAAGCAGTGTACTCTTTTAATTTTTCTTGAAGGGTAGGAGTCGGTTCCGGAAGAGTCGGTCCCTCTGGCTGTTCGGTCTCATCTTCTATATCGTCGATTTCGTCATTCCCTCGAACGGTAAGTGAATGTTTGTACTGTTGGCCTTTATAACTCATCACAATGTCAATCGGTCCACTTCTTTGGAAGTATAACGTCGACCCTGTCCGAGTGAAGTTGTTACGATCGGCTACAATATTTAAGTCGACATCGTTTGTGACGTCGTATGACTTTCCATTTTCCCACGTTGCTAACGCATTGAGTTCGAACGTATCGTTCATATGAACTTCAGTCGGCCACAACGTGATCGGTTTCAATGATGTGACGGTCGGTACGTAATGATGGTCCATAAATAACGTGAACCGTTTTTTGTCGGGATACCGTGAGTCGGTACGCGTCGAGTCATCATTCGGGAAGAGGAAAGAGATTTTCATATTTCGATAATGTTCTCGGTTAATTTGGTTCACGATTTTCCAAGCTTCGTCTTTCGTCATACTTTGATCGACGAGAACAGAAAGCTGTGGGTCGTATTTTTGGATCGCTTCGTTAAAACGTTCCATGATTTCTTCTTCCGTGTCTGCGACAACGGAATGGATGCCGATGTCACGGCCGAATGAACGCATCCCTTTTTCTTCTAACAGTTTTTCGTAAACAGTCGTTGCTTTCGGATAAGGTGCATCTTTTTTATTGAGCCCTCCGTCTGTCCAAACGTGTGTTTTTCGTAACGGTTTGTCTGGTAGAAGGAAGTAGTCGTAATAAATACGTCCGGGCTCATCTGGAATTGGATCGTCCCACGTGACGTCGAGGTGGAACCAATGTCCATCGACTTGTACGAGGTTCCAAGCGTGTCCGACGTTACGCGACGTCCCGCTAATGACGCGTGCTGGAATGCCGATTTCTTTAAAGAGTAAGGCAGCTGTACGAGAATAGCCACCGCAAAGTGACGTTCCTTTCGTTAATAAGTGGTACGGATTGTTGACCGCTTGGTTTAAGCTTTCGTCGTACGCCGTATTTAAAATAATATAGTCGTGAACGGCTTTCACTTTTTCGTGGTCATTCATCGACGGTTTAATAATAGAAGCGGCAATTTCTTTAATCCGTTTCTCTACAAACTGATCTTGCTCGAGTGTTTGTCCGTATTCAAACGTAAATTGAAACTCGATACGGTTCGACCAGTACACGTATTTGAAACTATATTTTTTTACGTCGTATGAAAGCTCTTCATCTTTTTGACTAGCGAGTTTCATCGCTTGATAAACCGCTTCGTTAATTTTCAATTGAATGTCTTTCTGTGTCTCACCGTCTCGGTCGAGCGTGCGAGACATCGGAATGTCAAACGTTCCTTTTTTTTGTTTCATTTGTTTGAAAAGTTGTTCTGAAAGTTCGTTGATTGATAACGGTTCATCAGATGATTGGAGTTGGCGGCCGTACCAGTTATGCTTTTCTGCCATTTCGAGCAGTTGTTCATCGGTCAGTACAACCGTAGTAGGGGAAGCATGAGCAGTCCCGGTCGTGGGAAGAAATAAAATGGAAAAAATGAGCGCGAGAGAGAAAACAAATTTCCTCATGTCGAAAAACCTCCTTATGTAATGGTTGAGATGGATAAAAATCGTTTATACCGTCTCTCTATATAATAAGCGATACACTGTTATTTTGATAGGCGTAAAGTACTTTTCATATGTTTTTATTCAGGGTTCGTAAGATATATAAAATTTAAATAATTTTTTAGTCGAAAGTTATAAAAAAGTAATTTTTTGACCATGAAAAATAAGGGATGAATGGGAATATTCATGGCAGAAGTACTTAAAAATAAAGTGTATAAAACTGGACCTTCGCATGAAGCATTTCATATTCATTTCATGTATAATCGTAGTCGTAGGGGAAAATAGGTTTACATTGATTTCACGCTGTGTGCAATGAAAGTTGCTCGCACAGTGTATACTCGTCATAGTCCTTAGCGGGATAAAGCGAGGAGAACGAGAAGCATTAGGCAAACACTTCTCAGTTGCGTTTCGCAACTTTGTGAACGTATAGAACGACCGAATCGTTGGCGCGATTCGGTCGTTTTTTGTTATTCCATTATTGAGAATTGAAACGATTTTTCTCGTTCGAGAAGCCGGTCGTTCGTCGAGTGAAACGGTTGAATGCGAGCGTACAGCCGTTGATCGTTCCAAGTCGTCGCCGGATGAATTTCCAGTCGGTGCGGTGATATTTTTCGAATGCTTACGTCCACTTCGTTCCATAACGTTTCATCGGATGCGACGTGTAGGAAAGGTGCGACTTGGTGTTCGTCTGGAATCGGTTCGTTCCACGTAATCGTTACCGGTTCATCTGGCCGTTTCGGTTGTAACATCGTCCATTCGATCGCGGCGAGCGATTCATCCGTTTCACCGTGGACGGTTAGTCGTTGTTCGACACGTTCAACACCGTTAGAAACGGCGATCGTCGTCGTACCCGGTCGGTACGCGGTAATGAGACCATTCGCATCAATGGATGCAACGTCCGGTGATGAGCTTGTCCAACGTACGGGACCTTCCAATGACGTATGAGCGAATGTCGTTGCGTCACTCGGTGAGTTCGTCACGTGAACGACGTATCGTTTTTTCGTCGATGCGGTTTGAGCCGTGAGAACGGTTTTACTAGCCGTTTTGGCAATGAGTAACGTTTCATTGATCATCGGTACCGTTACGACGGATGAAGAAGAGGCGAACCACGTTGTCCCTGGTCGTGTAGCAATCCGTTTTGATTGTCCGCTTCTCATGAAAAAGTGGGTGGCACCTGTTTCGTCCGTCCATTGATCGTTCGTTACATGAGGTCGTTGTAAATCGAGAGTCGGAGATGCGATAAATAGTCGTCGGTCAAACGAATCGTTTGCCGCATGATGGACGGCGAGACGTGCATCGAGTAAGCCATAGCCGAACGAGTCGTCTCGGCCAGGTGAACCTAGATCAATGCTCGACCGTTCGAGCAATTGGACGATTTCATGTTCTGTCAAAGACGGACGTACCGATTTCATCATCGCAATCGTCGCGCTGACGAGCGGTGTCGAGAAAGAAGTTCCTTGGACGATTCGATACGTATCGTTCGGGTGTGTCGTCCAAAGTCCGGTTCCCGGTGCGCTCACTGTGACGTACGGATGGTAGTTAGAAAAAGGGGCGCGTTCCCGTTCAGGAGTCGTCGCGCCAACTGCAATGACCCCTTCATAGGCAGCAGGGTAGTTGAGAGGGTTTCCTTTCAGTGCATCGTTCCCGGCCGATGCGACGACGATGATTCCCGCTTCGCGTGCTTTCATAATCGCTTTTTCTTCAGCGATCGACGGTTTCGTACCCCCTAAACTTAAGTTGATCACATCGACTCGCTCAGCGATGGCGACGTCAATCGCTTGAACGATTGAAGAAACTTTCGTCGTCGGAAAACGATTCATAATTTGAAGGGGCAACACGCGCACGGGATAAGAGTGAGCGACTCCCGCAATGCCGCGTGCATTGTTCGCTTCCGCAGCGATGAGACCTGCGATATTCGTCCCGTGTCCGTTCGCATCGTATACCGGTTGATCCGGTTCGACGATATTTTGTCCATCGTTTACAAACGCTCGTTGTAAATCTTCGTGTGCGAGATCGGCACCTGAATCGATGACCGCAATCGTCGTCGGTCGTTGATCGTAAGGCATCGACCAAACGGATTCGAAGTTCATTTCTTGAATCGCCCATTGTTTGTCGTAATACGTGTCGTTCAGCGTATCGATCGATCGTTCAACGTCCGGTTCAATCGCTAAGATGAATGGAGAACGACGTAGTTGATCGCGCTGTGAATGTTTCGCTTCTCTGCTCGCCCATACGATACGTGCTGTCGTTTCATTCAACGGTTCCAATGAAGCTTGTCCTTGAAACAAATCGACTTGTTGGATGAGCCGCACGTCGTCTGCCCATATGATTAAATCATCCGTTTCGGAAGAGGCTGCGACGAATGAAGGTGAGAACAGTGTGATGAATATGAGGATGAGTAGATGACGGTTCATAAAGATTCCTCCTTTCTCTCATTTTATCACCTTTTATTTTTCGTGTTCGCAAAATTTTCATTTTGGTGATCTTAAAACTTTTTATTCCTATGCAAAGAAATACTTATTTTAATATATTAACTATCTAAATAAAAGTAATTAATTTTATAAAAAATCATATTTATAACTTTTTTTCATTTAAAATTAGATATTTTAGTTTATAATGCTTATAAAATCAATCGTCTTGTAAAAATAAGATATTTAGAATATACTATTCGTGATTGTATCATTATTATTGGGAATAATGTAATGCAACTGATGGCACGCCAGATGCGATGAAAGTCGCTCGTCTGGTGTAGGCTCACGATAATGAAAAGGTGGCACTTTTCAAAGGTGAGAATAGCGAAACGGGCTCAAAAGAAGCGTTAGAGCAGGCGATTAAAGACGCGGAAAGTAAATTGGACGCGTTAGAAGAAGAGTTAAAGAAAAAATTACAAGAAGCGATCGATCAGGCGAAACGAGCGAAAGATGATCAGCAAGCGACAGATCAAAGTTTGAAAGACGCACTCGATGCGTTGAATAACGTACAACAAGAAGTCGAAGCGCTTCAAAAATTGAAAGATGATTTACAAGCGGCACTCGATGCAGCGGACAAACGGTTGGCACAACTAGGTGACGCGTATAAAACAGCGTTGAATGAAGCGATCGCTGCAGGTCAAGGTGCACTCGATGCGAAAAATCAGAAAATTGAAGATTTAGAACGTGCAATCGCTGATTTACAAGAAGCGTTGAAAAAAGCAGACGTTCAAAAAGCGATTGAAGAAGCAGTGAAGCAAGCACAAGAAGCAGCGAATAAGCAGTTAGAACAAGCGATTAAAGATGCGCTTGAGCAAGCGAAAGCGGAAGCTGACGCTGTGGCGAAAGATAAAGACGCTGCTTTGAAAGACTTGCAAGAGAAGCTGGAAGCATTGGAAGACGCGTTGAAAAATGCGGGCGAAGAAGTAAAGACGCAAGCAGAGAAAGAGTTAGAGCAGGCGATTAAAGACGCAGAAAATAAGCTCGCTCAATTAGAAGATGCGTATAAACAACAGCTTCAAGAGGCGATCGATGCAGCGAACAAAGCGAAGGAAGAAGCAGCAGGAGATCGTGAAAAACTAAAAGACGCACTTGAAGCGCTTGAGAAGAAACAACAAGCATTAGAAGATGCGATTCAAAAGGCGAAAGAATTGGAAGACGCGAAGCAAGCGATCCAAGATGCGATTGATGCGTTGACGAAAGATCAACAAGAGAAACTCCAAGCGGCAATCGATGCAGCGAATCAAGCGAAAGACGATGCGAACGCGACGAAAGACCAGTTAGAGAAAGCGTTGAAAGATTTAGAAGATGCGATTGCGAAACTTGACGGTGGCACGCCAGGTGGAGAGGGCCCTTCTAAAGAAGCGTTAGAGCAAGCGATTAAAGATGCTGAACAAGCATTGAAAGATTTAGAAGATGAATGGAAACAAAAACTTCAAGATGCGATCGATCAAGCGAATGAAGTGAAAGCGAAACAAGATGCGACAGAAAAAGAACTAAAAGACGCATTAGATGCGCTTCAGAAAGCGAAAGACGAAGCAAAGAAAGCACAAGATTTGGCTGATGCGAAACAAGCGATCGAAGATGCGATTAATGGCTTAACGGACGCTCAAAAAGAGCAGTTAAAAGATGCAATCGATGCAGCGAATGACGCGAAAAATGCAAAAGATGCGACGAAAGAGTCGTTAGACAAAGCATTGAACGATTTGAACGATGCGATTGCTGCGCTTGATAAAGGGGAAGCTCCGACTGGAAAAGAAGGGCTCCAAGCGAAGTTGAAAGAAGCAGAAGTAGCGAAAAAGAACGAAACGTACTACAAAAAACAATCGCTCGCTGACTTAACGAAAGTAATGGAAGCGGGACAAAAGGTTTTAGTAGACGAAAACGCTACGGATGAACAAATTCAGCTTGCGACGAACAATCTTCAAGTCGCAATCGATGCGCTCGTACTGAATGAAGTCGGCTATACGATCGACAAAAAAGATAGTAAAAAGCCTGAAAACTTCAACCATAAAGAAATTAACTTCACATTTGAAGAAGCGATTCAGTTACCGAAAAAGGTCACTGTTGGTGGAACGGTCGCGGATGCGAAAGTGAGCCTTTCAGAAGATGGGAAGCAATTAAAAGTAACGAGTGCGCAAGGAGCAAAAGGTGGAGAGACGATTCAGTTCAAGACGATCGTCGGTGTGTCAGAAGTCGAAGTGACACTCGCTTGGGATAAAGTGAAATGGACGATGGTCTCTAAACCGGCTATTTTCAAAGATCAAACGAAATACGAAGTAGCGATCGATCTCGGTTTACTCAATGATGGGTTATTATCCCCTAATTTGAACTTAGAGCAATTGACACAAAATGACCAGTTGTTGAATTTGAAAGTATTACCAGGTAGCGGTTTACAAATCGGGGACGTTTTAAAGCTAGGTAGCTTCTTAAACGTAACGCTTCAAGAAGGAGACTTTAACGACGACGGAACGGTCAATTTACAAGTCGGAACTGAACTTGTGAAAAACTTGCTCGGGACGAACGGTGCCATTGACTTAACGGTGACAGGGGAGCGCGACGGGAAACAAGTGACGGATACCGAATTGTTAAACATTCCACTTCCTGTATTAAACCCAGTGTCTGATTTGCTCGACGTTACGACAAATAGTGTGAAATACGAACTGTTAAATGGGGAACAACCGATCCATATGGACATTCGTGGATTACACGTGATGGAAGACGGCTCATTGCGTACCGTGCGTGCAGGCGATGAAGTACAACTCGTTCTTTCACAATCGGGTAAAAATCCAGAGACAATCACGATTCCAGTAACAGCAGAAGATGTGAAAAATGGATACGTGGAGCATACGTTACAAAATGGAAAAGGATTGATCGCTTCTGTTTTAAATGGTGTCGTCCTCGGTGAAGGGAAACTCCGTGTCAAACCGACATTTATTTTTAAAGAAGACGGTCAACAAGTTGGAGTAAAACATGGCGAAGCTACGGAAATTACAGTGAGTCAAGGAATCGTTGAAGGACTTGGTGAAACGTTAGACGGCGTCTTGGATCATTTATTAAAAGATCTCCCATTCATCGGTGATGTTCCGATTTTAGGCGGCTTAGCAGATGTTGAATTAGCACAAGCGTTGTCAGGTAAAAAAGAAGTGCAAGTCGACATTAAAGGGAAACGTCTGAAAGAAGGCGATGAAGTTCGTCTCGTCGTCCGTGAAGCAGGTGACGAAGCGGGGGCAGAAAAAGTCATTACACATCAAGTGACTGCTAATGATTTGAAAGCAGGTCACGTCTTGATGACGATGGAGATGGATGACCTCGTGACGAGCTTGTTAAAAGATCTCGCACTCGGTGGGAAATCTCTCACAGTGACACCTGTATTCGTTCGTAACGTCGGTAAAGGAAATGAAATAACGCGTTACGGTGCAGCGGATACGATCGAAGTGAATCATGGGTTATTAACGAACTTGAACGGACTCGTCGATGGTGTCTTTGATGATTTGTTAAAACAGTTAACTTCTAATATTCCAGTCGTTGGACCAGCGGTAGAAGGTCTTCAAAATACGACGAATGATTTGTTGTCAGGTCTTTTATCAGGAAAAGAAAAAGTAAAAGTGAAAATCGACCAAGGAAGTCTCGGGAAATTGAAAACGGGCGATCGCGTCGTCGTTGATATTACGTCAGGTGACGAGAACGTCGCAAGCGTACAATATACGTTGACTGCAGCGGACTTAATGAAAAAAGAAATCGAGGTTGCCTTTACGAACCAAGATTCATTACTCATTGATAACTTAGTTGGTGGTTTACTCGGCGGCAATCAAACGTTAACGGTGACACCGAAGTACATTTTAGCAAAAGGTGGCGTGGAAGTAGAAGGTCAAGCGATGGATGTTGAAATTGATCGCGGGTTAATTACGTCACTCGATAACGTACTCGGTAACGTATTAGTCGACGGACTTGTCGGAAAAATCCTCCAAGGAACAGGGCTCGACACAGCAGCTGTTCTCGGATTGGATGAACTGACAGGTGGTTTATTAACAGACGGGTTGAGCGGAACACTTCAACCGGTATTGGATGATCTCGGGTTAGAAGGTCTCGTTCTCGGGAAAGACGGTTTACTCGGTGGTTTACTCGGTGGAACGAACGTACTCGGAGATGCACTGAATGTCGAGGACTTGTTACGCAATATTTTAAGCGGTAAACAAACGGACTTAACGAAAGATGACCTCGGGTTATTAAACCTTTTAACAGGTAATGAATTACAAGAAACATTAGGTAGTTTGTTATTAGGTGAAGGAGGCCTACTTGGTGAGAGTTTGTTAGGAGCTGAAGGATTACAGAAATTATTAACAGAGAACTTAGGCCTGCTTCAACTCGGTGAAGGCGGTCTGTTAGAAGGTTTGCTCGGCGGCGTCCTTTCTGACAAAGGATTGTTAAACAACTTACTTAGTGATGAAACAGATGGGTTACTCAACTTAGCGAACTTACTCGGAACGAATGAGAGTAGTTTACTCGGCGGTTTATTAAATAGCTTGCTTGGTGACAAAGGCTTGCTCGGTGACAAAGGTTTATTAGGAGGAGCTCTTCTCGGTGAAGGCGGCCTCGTCGGCGGTTTGTTGAACGGTTTACTCGGTAACAACGACTTACTTGGTAAATTAGGATTAAATAATGTTCTCAATCTTGAAGGCTTACTCGGTGGTTTAGCCGGACAAGGAACGAGCGGGCTTGCTAATAATGGAGGTTTGTTCGGTAAAGGTGGCTTATTAGGCGGCCTATTAGGTGGCTCGTCAGGCGGTTTACTTTGGTAAAAACTAAACAACTTGTTTAGTAGATGAACAATCGAATACGATGGATTACATGCACTTTCGAGCGATGCGCTCGGAAGTGCATTTTTTATCTCTCGTTCTTTCAGTTTTTTTAATGATGAGTAATTCTTTTTACCTAATATGTCGAGTGGGTCAGTTAGTTCGTTTTAATAAAAAAGAGAAAGAGGAAGAATGATATAAAAATATCATTTTTAAGTTTTAAGATAAGGAATAGTAAAGTGAATTTTTATAAAAAGAAGAAAAATGATCGAGAAAATGAGGAAAATGAAAGGGAAAATAGATCACTTTACAGAAAACAAAACAAAAATGAGTTAAAATAGTACTAAATATCTAAATAAAACAATAAAAAATATAGATTTGATATTTTTATGCTCGCTATATACAATGTTTGATGAGGGAAAGGTTCAATTGATCGCACGCTGTATGCGGTGAAAGTCGCACATCTAGTGTAGACCTCTTATAAAACTAGGTGGCACTAGGATAAGAGAGGGATAGCGAAGAGAAAACTCGTGAACAATTGAGAGAAGAAGCGCAGCATGCTGTTGATCGGGCGATCAACGATCCTTCGAAAGAAACAATTGAAGAAGCGCAACGAGCAATTGATCAATTACCAGAAGACGAGGCAGCGGATCGTCAGTTTAAAGATGATTTGCAGTCGAAGTTGGACGCAGTGAGAGATCATTCAAAGATTCATTTTAAACATACGGATGAGACGAGAAAAGTCGCTCAAATGAATTTAAATCCTACGGTGGAACGTTTGAATGATCAAAAGAAAACAGCAGGGGGTGTTCTCGGTCTCGATATTGGAATTTTAGAGCTCGGTCTCATTCTCAGCTGAACAAATTAATAAAATTAGTGATTTGAACCGTCATCAAGTGATTGTGCCAGAAGAGCATTTGTTAGATGGACAAGTAGAAGTGACCGTTCGCTCCGTTTTAGGAGGACATGCTTTCAAAGTACATATTTTGAAAAAGCAAGAAGATGGGCAATATAAAAAAGTACAGACGTTAGAAGAGTCTTCCGGTTCATTTTTATTTATGGGAAAAACTGCAAAAGTACCGTTTGATACGTTAGACGCTGGAGAATATGAATTTGTATTAGAGACAGGTGCAGGGTTAACTGTCGTTCAAGTCATTCCTTATCACTTAACAGAGCTTCAATTGAGCGATTACACGAATGTGTCAACGAAAGATTCAATCGTGCGAGGAAATGTCTTAAAGAAACAATCGTTAGGAACAGGTGGCCAAGCCGTAGTAACGAATGTCAATGGTCAAGCGATCGGCGAGAAAAAGACGATCCAAGGAAAATACGGCCAATTGACGATCGAACAGAATGGAACGTATACGTATACACCTGCATCGAACCCGAAACATATCGGGCAAGTTGAACAGTTTTCATTCGTTATGAAAAATCGTCAGAATGGTTCAACAGCGAATGGCTCATTACAAATTCGTTTAAACGAGCAGTCGGTGGAGTGGAGTAATTTATCATTTACAAAGCCGGCTCGAATTGTCGAAGCATCTTCTGCTACGTTTAAAGTAGGCGGTACGCCGGTAACGACGAAACAATCGACGGTTTTCTATAAAAAAGAACAACAGAAAAAGTTCCAAGATAACGATTTCCGTTCGAAGCTGATTACGATCGAAGACACTGCGAGTGAATTAGAGTTCCACGTGTTAGGTGGTAAAGGAACGAACGCTGTTCATGCTCCGATTCATTTGAAAGATGAAAAAGGAAATACTGTTCAAATGTTAGATCGTGTGCTCATCGAAGAAGAAGTATGGAAAAAAGCAGACATTTACAAATGTTCCAAAAGGGACCTATTATTTATAGGGTTGGGCGTAAAACCCCTATGCCTTTAGGCTAGGGGATGTAAGCCCTAACTACCTTGTGTTTGAATGTACTGTTG
>JAUZSY010158642.1:0-11545 GCA_034780635.1 Micrastur mirandollei | reverse complement strand
GGTTTTACTTTTGATTTGTTGATAACTTTTTCTGCCACGATGTCGCCGAGTGGTTCAACTGTTGTTGGAACCTCTGGCTTCACTGGCTTATCTGGATCTTCTGGATTCGTTACTTCTGCGATGTTGACGAGTTCGCCTGCTTTTGCGTCTAATGACACGTTCGCTTCGAATGTCACTTTCGCTGTATCGAGTCCTTTTAATGTTGGAATTGTGAGTGTGAACGTTTGACCGTCTACTAATGTAGATACTGGTTTACCGTCTAACTTCACTGTTCCTCCGACAAGTGTTAAACCTTTTGGTAAGTGATCTGTCACGACAACGTCTGTTAAGACGGAGTCTTTCACCGTGTTCTTCACGTTGATTGTATACGTGACTGTCTCACCTGGTTTTACTTTGTCTTTGTTAATTTCTTTCGTTGCTTCAATTTCTCCTTGTGGAGTAATTGTTGTTGGAACTTCTGGCTTCTCAGGGTTTTCTGGATCTTCTGGGTTTGTAACTGTTGCTACGTTCGTTACTTTTTCTGCTTGAATTTCTTCAGCAACTTTTGCTTCAAACGTAATTGTAACTTCTCCTAACCCTTTCAACTCTGGAAGTGTTACATCAATCTTTTTATTATCTGCTGTTACGTTTGCCGCTTCATCAGATACTTTCACTGTTCCTTCAACGACTGTTAATCCTGATGGTAACTCATCTGATACTGTTACATCTTTTAATACAGAATCTTTCACTGTATTTTTCACTGTAATTGTATAAGTGAGTGTTTCACCTGGTTTCGCTTGTTCTTTATTTACAACTTTCGCTGCTTCAATCTTTCCTGGTAACTCTACTGTTGTAGGCACTTCAGGTTTGATTGGTTTCTCAGGTTTTTCTGGGTTTGTTACTTCAGCAATATTTAAAAGTTTTCCTGCTTTCGCATCTTCTTTAACCATTGCTTCAAATGTAATGTTAGCCGTCTGTAAACCTTTTAATTCTGGAATTTTCAAGCTAAACCCATTTTCACCTTTCGGTGTTACAGCTGCTTCCTTTCCATCTACTCGAACTGTTTTAAGGTCTAATGACAATTCTTTCGGTAACTCATCTGTGACTTCAACTTTTTGTAAAATTGAACCTTCAACAGTATTCGTTACTTCAATCGTGTACGTTACCTTTTCTCCAGGACGTACTTTCTCTTTGTTGATTTTTTTCACAGCTTCAATTTCTCCAACTGGATCAACTGTTACTGGTACTTGTGGTTTGAATGGCTTGTCTGGATCATTCGGATTCTCTACTTCAGCTACGTTCACAAGTGTGCCTGCTTCGACATCTTCATCGACTGTTGCTTCAAATGTAATTTCAGCTGTTTCAAGTCCTTTTAAGTTTAATAGTTCAAGCTCAAACATATTACCATTTGGAGTAATAGTTGCTGGTTTACCGTCAACTTTGATTGTTTCTGTTTTTAACTCCAAGCCTTCTGGTAATTTGTCACTTACTTTCACACGTTCAAGGAGTGAACCTTCTACTGTGTTTGTCACTTTAATTGTGTAAGTGA
This sequence comes from Micrastur mirandollei, assembly GCA_034780635.1. Taxonomy (NCBI): domain Eukaryota; kingdom Metazoa; phylum Chordata; class Aves; order Falconiformes; family Falconidae; genus Micrastur; species Micrastur mirandollei. The sequence continues at coordinate 10,017 of JAUZSY010158642.1, read as the reverse complement.
ATGTTTCACCTGGTTTTACCTTTTCTTTATTTGCTTCTTTTACAGCTTCAATTGCACCGAGTGGTTCGACTGTTGTCGGAACTTCAGGACGAATTGGCGGTTCTTCTGGTTTTTCTGGATTTGTAATGATCGCAACGTTTGTCAACGTTCCTGGCTGAACATCTTTTGCAACGAGTGCATCAAATGTTAAAGTAGCTACTTCTTTACCTTTTAGAGCCGGAATTTCATATTCAAACGCATTGTTTCCAATGTATTTGACATCAATTACTTCATCATTTAATTTCACTGAATCTTTGACAAGTGTCATACCTGGTGGTAACTGATCAGCAACGAGTGCTGCATTTTTAACAATAGAATCTTCTACTGTATTCGTTACTTTGATCGTGTATGTGACTTCTTCACCCGGTTTCACTTTATCTTTATTGATTAATTTTTCTGCTGCCAATTCTCCAATTGGTTCAATTGTTGTTGGAACTGACGGCTTTTCTGGCTCATTCGGTTTTTCTGGGTTTGTAATAACAGCTGTATTTTTAACCATTCCTGCATCTGCATCTTCTAAAACGAGCGCATCGAATGTAATTGTTGCTGTTTCATGCCCTTTTAATTCTGGAATCGTTAATGTAAATTTGTTACCTTCTGCTTTTGCTTTCGTTGCTTCACCATTTAACTTAATTGTTCCCGCTTCTAACTTTAAGCCTTTTGGTAATTCATCACTTACTGTTACTTCTTGTAATTTAGAATCTTTTACAATGTTTTTCACATTGATTGTATAAGTGAATGTTTCACCTGGCTTCACTTTATCTGCGCTTGCAACTTTCTCTGCCACAATTTCTCCAGCGTGTTCAACTGTTGTTGGAACTTTCGGTTTGTGTGGTTCATCCGGTTTGTCTGGATTTGTGACTTCTGCAATGTTGACAATTTCTCCAGCTTTCGCATCTAACGCTACTTTTGCATCAAATGTGACTTCTGCTACTTCATTTCCTTTTAACTTTGGAATATAAATTGTAAATCCATTTTCTGTTAATTGGAGTGAAGAGGATTGTCCATCTACTTTTACTGTAGCTGGTTGTAATACGAGTCCTTCTGGTAATTCGTCACTTACTGGAATGTTCTTCAGTACAGAACCTTCTACGATGTTCTTTACAACGATTGTGTAAGTGAGTGTATCTCCTGGTCGTACTAACTCTTCATTTACTTTTTTCTCTGTTTCGATATCACCGAGTGGATCAACTACTGTTGGTACAGATGGTGTAAGTGGTGGCTCATCCGGCTTATCTGGATTGGAAACTTCTGCAACGTTGATCACTTTACCTACTTGACTATCCTTTTGTACGAAAGCATCAAATGTAAGCTCTACTGTTTCTAATCCTTTTAACTGTTCAACTGTATATTTGAATGCATCGTTTCCGATATATTCAACTTCAACTGGTTTGCCGTCTAACTTTACAGAGTCTTTTATGAGTGTCATGCCTGCAGGTAATTGATCACTTACGAGTACAGCATTTTCTACTTTCGAATCTTTTACTGTGTTCGTTACTTTTACTGTGTAAGTAAGCGTTTCACCTGGCTTCACTTTATCTTTATTCACAAGCTTTTCTGCTTCGAGTTCACCGAGTGGTTCAATTGTTGTTGGAACTTCTGGCTTCACTGGCTCCTCAGGTTTATCTGGATTCGTCACTTCAGCAACGTTCGTTACTTTTTCAACATCAATATCTTTCGATACTTCTGCTTCAAATGTAATCGTTGCTACGTTTCCACCTGGAAGTTTGCTAATAATTACTTCGAATCCATTATCTTTTTCATCGATTGTTGCATTTTGATCGTTCACTTTTACTGTACCTGGAACGAGTGTTAATCCTTTCGGTAGTTCATCAGAAACTTTCACTTTCTCTAATGAAGAACCTTCCACTGTATTCTTTACGTTAATCGTATAAGTGAGTGTTTCACCTGGTTTTACTTTGTCTTTATTCACTACTTTTTCCGCTACAATTTCTCCTAATGGATCTACTGTAATCGGAACTTTAGGTTCGTGTGGTGGCTCTTCTGGTTTGTCTGGATTTGTTACTTTCGCAATGTTCATAATTTCTCCAGGCTGTGCATCAAGTGCGATATTCGCATCGAATGTAATATTTGATGTTTGACCACCTTTTAATGCTGGTATTTTCACAGTAAACCCATTGTCTGAAAGTTGAAGGGATACTGTTTTACCGTCTACTTTTACTGTTTCTGGTTTTAAGACTAATCCTTGTGGTAATTCATCACTCACAATGACGTCTTTTAATAAAGAATCTTCAACAATGTTTTTCACTTCGATTGTATATGAAACGGTTTCGCCAACTTTTGCTTTCTCTTTGTTGACTAACTTTTTCGTTTCAATGTCACCTAAAGGATTCACAACGACTGGTACTTGCGGTTTTTTCGGATCCTCTGGTTTATCTGGGTTCGTCACTTCCGCAATGTTCATAATTTCTCCAGTTGCTGCATCTTGTAATACTTTCGCATCGAATGACACAGTGACTGTATCTAATCCTTTAATTTGTGGAACCGTTACTTCGAATGTGTTTTGATCGATTGTTACTGGCGCTTCTTCACCGTTGATTTTCACTGTTCCTGGAACGAGTGCTAATCCTGCTGGAAGAGCATCTTTCACGACGACATTTTTCACTTCTGAGTTTTCTTTCGTATTCGTTACTTCAATTTCATACGTAACGGTATCTCCACGATTTACTTTATCTTTATTTACTTTCTTTTCAGCGTCGATTTCTCCTAAACATTCAATCGCTACTCCGACACGTTCTGGCTCTACTGGCTGACCATAGTCTGTCGCAACGGCGAATGAGTTCCATGCTGCACGTGTTTCTGGTGCTATTGTACATGTTTGAAGGTCGTCGCTTAACTTGTTTTCTGTTGGAACGTGCATTGAGTACGTAATATCAATGTCTGCTCCTTTGATCCAGTTTTCGTTTTTCTTCATTTCAATTTTGAATGACTTTACTTGTGCCCAATCTTCATCGGTCATATCTTTTTCATGTTTCCATGCTGGGTCTTGGGCTCCTTCTGGGTTACCGAGTTTGAATGACCCTTTCGTATGTTTCGTTAAGTCATTGCGTTTCGGGTTTTCAGAAGTACTGTAGTAAATGTCTACTTTGTCTTCCCACTCTTTCGGAACTTTGATGCCCGCAGCATCAAGCGTTAAACCGAACTGGCTTCCTCGATTGATATTATCTGTAATTCCTAAGTCATTCACTGAAGGAAGTACGTCGACTAATACCATCGATCCTAAATCTTTTTTCGTCGTATTCGTCATTGAAAGACGGTAATCGACTTTTTCACCTGGACGAACAGTTGTGAAAAGATCATATTCTTTCTGATTCGAACCTTTCACTTCTTTTTTCGTTTGTAAGTCATATTGACCGACTAAATAATAAATGTTTCCTGATTTGAAGCGTTGTTCTGTTGCATTGTTGTTACCATTTAAATCTTCGGTATCTTCTTCTAATACCGTATTCGTAAAGACATTATTCGTATACGTTGGCACTTTGACATTTTTCGTACCTGTGTAACCGAATACGTCAAACTTCATTAAGCTTGGTGCTTGATCTGTAATCGTGACATCAAGTTGTGCCTCAAGCTCTTGACCTTTATTTACTACTTTTTCATTTGGCCATTCAACTTTTACTAATTGACGACCTGAATTGTTGTAGTTGTCGTCTAACACTTCATATTTTCCAGTTGTCGCTCCACCGTTTGCACCTTTGTATGTCGCTTTCGGATTTTTATTGAGTGTGACTCCTACTGGTAATAAGAAGACGGTCTCTAACTTTTCTTGAAGAGAAGCTGCGGAGTTTGCAGGAGCTTTCAACTTCACTGATACTCGGTTATCTCCAGTTTCAACGAATGATTTCTTTTCTTCTAGCAGATCGATTGAAACTTCTCCGACTGCATAATCAGATGACTTATAGTCCACAACAGTTACATGACGAGGGCCTAACCATTGATCGTCATTGTATTGAACTTTGCGTGGGTATTCGAAAGTCATTGGATTATCTGCGCCCGCCGCCTTCGTCGTTTTTCCTGTAATTTTAACCGTATTCGTTGTTTTTCCTGTAAAACCAGGCTCAACAGAGAAATACGTATTCATCCAAGTTGCACCATATAAACCTCCTGGCGCATAATCGAAATCAATTCCAATACGTTCAACTTTATCACTTTTCGTTAACCCTAGTTCTTCCCTCGTATACGTATGACGTTGAATTACATCTTTTGACGAACGTAATACACGATTTTTTCCGTTCACCTTAGCTATGATAGAATACGTTGGGTTTTTCTTAAATGGTTGTGGCGTAGTTCCTGAGTTAGGCTCGTACTTAAAATTACCTGGTGTATAAATTTTCTCAAACACTAATCCGGGATCTACGTCGACCATATATGATAAACTATCAAATTTATCAATTGTACTTGAACCTTTCGTTGAACTGTACGTTCCATCTGAATTTAATTTAGCACTCGTCATAGAATGCCATGTCGGAGCTACTATTACTCGATAACGTAACATTGCATCAGGCTTCACTACTGGGCTCGGGTTTTTATTTGCTCGATCTCCGCTATTTCCTTCACCATCTAGTGGACCATAAAACGCTGGAATCCAAACACTTCCTGATGGAAGTTCATTAGCTGTCTTGTTTTGATCGATATAAACTCCGACTTTCGTTTCCACCTTTACCGGTGTTGCTGCTGTTTCTTTACCACTTATAAAAGTAGCTTCAGCTTGAGCATTGTTTGTTACTTCTTTTCCCAAACTAGCCTTGCTGTTAACTTTAGCTTCAATTAATATTGTTTCTGTTAATAACGCATCTGACATTTCTTGATCTTGATGTGTTGGAACAGGCAAATGCCACTGTAAATCATTACCTACCCTAACAGGTTGAGAGCCTTCTATTGTAGATACGTAAGTTAAATCTGTCGGCAAGACATCTTTTATTATAACTTCTGTATTTTCTTCTAAATATTGCTGTCCTTTACTTCTTTTCGGGATTTCTACTTCTATTTTATAACGGACAGTATCCCCTCGCTCAAATAACATTTGAGATGATGAATTTTGTTTATTCAAAGCTGTCTTCGTTAAGTTGATTGTCCCACTCGACTTGATCGTATTTTCACCACGGAAATCGACTGTAAATGGTTCTTCTTTCGCTTCACCTGTTTCTTTTTCTTCATTAGAAGTTGTTACGTGTGTCCCTTCTAACGAACCAGTGACGACGAACTTTTCACCTTCTGGTAAATAACCATTCACTGTATTAAATTTCACGACACGCTCATAAGATTGTCCCTTTTTCAGTTCATCAAATTCATAAACTAATTGGTTTTTCTCATAAGTCGGTGTGACTCCTGCGATTGCTAAATTGTTTAACGCGCTTTGGTCGAACGTAATGTATTCGGTTTCTTCAAAGTTTAACGTTAACTTCGCATCTTTTACTTCACCTTTTGAACCTGTTAATTTCACTTCCATAATGTACGCAATATCGTCACCTGAAAGTACCGGTTCCTGTACAGGGTTGAATAAAACGGAAATGTTATCTGTTTCAGAAAATGTGGCTACTTCTACATTGTAAGCGCTATCTTCCTGTTGTATATTTCGCGTTAACAATTGGTCATTGCTAACCAGTTGTAAGATATGCGTTTCTCTTGTCATGTTTTCCTCTTCATCTGTTACAGAAAATGTCATTTCCTCTACTTCATTTAAATCCTCTACTACGAGAACAAATGCTTTAGGAATGGCATTTTGACCCTTCAAATGAAGGATATGTTTCGATACTTCGTACTGTAATTCAGCTTCTAAATTACTGTTCAGAGCTTCTGTCTCTTGTTGATTGTACACAGAGCCTGCTGGAAGTTCGATTGACACATTCTCGTACTGATCTTCAAGTGCGGTCACATGTAATGTCGCCTTATCTGTCGTCGAGCCTTCTGCAATTGAAATATTAAATAATTGCTGCGCTACATTCGATGCATAAGCGATTTGTAACATCGATGCATTTTGTGAAACGACTAATACGACGATCAACAACATTTGGAATAATCTTCTCATCTCTCTACCCCTTTCAATCTATTAATAAGTTTTGTTACTTCTGATCCTTCTCAATCCACCTTTCTTCCTTTATACAACATGCAATAGCGTGACAATTCATTGACTTTCCTTACTTACTAAAATAAGGTATACACTATTACAGTATAAGTAAATTATAAGGGGAATATTCCGGTTTTTCAAATGGCTATACCACCTAACAAATACAGTGATATAGACTTATACACTGTATATGAATCAATATTTACTCTCACTATCTACCCCCTGTAAAATATCCTTTCTTCATCTTAATCGTTATATTTTTATAACTATATATATTATAGAGTTCTTATTTCCTAAAAAAGATTGCTATGAAGTCATCCTTTAGTTTCTCTTTACCTTGTAGCTCTTTTTACAAATTAGAGTTGCTACTTTCAAATGTTTTTTTATTTTTTAAAAAAAGGTTAAAAATTCACTTTTTGTTGTCATTTTCATACTTTTATTGAAACATTAAAATGGCAACTAAAAAAAGACATGATCATTGAAATAGCCCGTAACAGGTCTACCAATGCTCATGTCTAACATAGATCCATCCTTTTTAACTTTGAAACGACTCACATGTTGAAATCGTTATAAACATATCTTTCTTTTCGATTCAACTTTTAGCTTCCCACCAGTTCGCCACAATCGCTCCGATCGTTAAATTACAAACGACAGCTACTACAGCCGGTACAGCTGCGAGTGAACTAATATGTTCAATCGCAAGCGTCGTCGCGAGTGCAGTATTCGTAATGCCGACGTGAAATAACATCGACCGAGCATTCGCTTCCCCTACTTTCAACCATCTCGCACACCAATAACCGAGGCCCATCGGTATAATAATTTGCAAAATGACCGCAAAGAAGACGATTGGTAAAACGGATAAATGATCTTTTAACGGTGCAGCCGCGCCTGTCATCGCTGATAACACAACGAACAATAAAGACAGTTGGGATAAGACGCCTGCATGAGGGCGAATCGCTTCTGCGACACGCTTCACACGCCATTGAACGAGTAATCCTAGCCCTAATGGGACGAGTACCGTATAAATAATGCTCCAAAACATCGGCCAAAATGCAATCGGTACGACTTTTCCGACGGCGATTTGGACGAGGCTCGGTGTTAAAAAAGGTGCGATGAACGTATCGAGCGTCGCCATCGTAATGCTGAGAGCGACTTCGCCTCCAGCTGTGAGCGCATAAATGTTCGCGCTCGTTCCGCTCGGTACGGCTCCTGCTAAAATGAAACCTGCTGCAATTTCTGCATTGTCTGAAAAGAACAAGTTAGCAAGTAACAAAGTTGTTCCGACCATAATGGTCCACTTCAAAAATGCACCGAGTACTACATGTTTCGGTCGTCGTAAAATACCGACTAATGTTGGAAAAGATAACGTGACTCCCATGAAAAAGAAAATGAGCCCGAGCCAAAACTGAGTCGTCGGTTGAAGCAAATGAAGTGCTTCTGGAAATACATAAGCAATGATGGCACAGGCGACGATCCAAACGGGCATGTAACGAGAGATGATCATTTTTCCAACTTTAACAACGTGAGGCGTCATTCAAAATTCCTCCTATTTTGTGCGATGGATACTTTGGATCGCCACTCGAATTAACATAATGACGCTAAGTCCTAATCCTGAATATCCGAACACATCTAAAAATGAATACCCTTCCGTCGTTTCATTTTGTGCTAAAAAGAGAGCGCCGAGAGAAAGCAATCCGAATGAAATACCGACGATGCTTAAAAAAAGTAACGACACTGTCTGATTCACGTAATCTCTATTTTCTTTATGCGAGAAAATTCCCATGTTGATTGTAAAATCGCCTTGTTCGGCTTGTCGTAACAACGTATCGATCCGGCGCGGAAACGTTTTGAGCCGCGGTAACGTATTTAACAATTCGTCTTCTACTGTTTCTTCAATGACTTCTTTCGCTTTCGAAACGGTCAATTGCGTTTTTAAAAATCGTTGCATCGCACGCTCTAAGTTAAAGTCGGGATCGATTTCTTGCAAACTACCTTGCAACGTAATCATGCTGCGAAAGGCAGCTGCTACGCTCGGGTGGAACTGCAAACCGAAATTACCCATAATGTCGAATAAGTCTGTTCCCATCTCTTCTAAAATATCACCTTCGAATGAATGAACGATGAGAAACTCTCCGAGTGCTAACTCGAGTTTTTTAAAGTCGATCTCTTCACTATTCACTACGAGACGTTCGACACCGATCGCCATCGTTTCTGGATTTCTTCTCAAAATACCAAAGAGCAACCAAATGAAGCCGCGCTGTTGAAATTCTGATAACTTTCCGATCGCTCCAAAGTCTAAAAACGCTGGGCGCCCATCGTGTAAAATGAAAATATTCCCAGGATGTGGGTCGTTATGAAACACGCCGCGTTCAAAAATTTGAGCGAGCATATCATCAAATATCAATTTCGCTACTTCTACTCGTTCATTTTTAGACAACGTACTCACTTTTCCTAAACTGACACCGTCTAAAAATTCAACGACGACCATTTCAGAAGTCGAATAGGCTGGATACACTTTAGGAATGTACACATGTTCTGTCATTCCATTTCTCATTTGCTGAATGTTCGACTGTTCAATTGACAAGTCCGTTTCTTCATACAAATTTTGGATGAATCCATCTGCAATCGATGTGATACCGACATTCGATGCCCACGACATCCGGTTTTCTAACATCGTCGAAAAGCTACTTAAAATCGCAACATCCACTGCCATTTGCTCTTTCAATTCTGGTCGTAGCACTTTGACAACGACTGCTTCGCCCGACTTTAACGTCGCACGGTGCACTTGAGCAATCGAAGCAGCTGCTAACGGTTGCTCATTGAACGAAGCAAACGCTTCTTCAATCGAACAGCCGAGTTGTTCTTCGACGATCAATCGCACTTGTTCTCCAGGTAATCGTTGCACATCTTCTTGCAAATGAGTTAGTTCTTCAATGAACTCAGGCGCAAACAAATCCGTTCGAGTCGATAAAAACTGACCGAACTTAATGAAAACGCCACCTGCTTCTTCTAACGTATTTTTCAACGCTTCCCCCATTTGGCGATTGCGTGATTCACGATTCATTTGAAGAGGACTTTTAAATAAGCCGTTTTTAGCAACGTAACGTAACAATTGAGCATAACGAATATTTTTCTTCACCATTAGTTTCAGTTGCTTCACTGGATTTCCTACTTGTTCACGTGGCCCCGGTGAGCCATCCGTCATCATTTCTAAAATGAGAGCAAATCCCATCGAAACGATCACGAGCGTAATAAAGTATAAAAACGTATAATGATCAAATTGAATAAAATGCTTTTGTTCAGGAACACGTTTTAAATGAAACATATAATAGACAGCACTTGAAAATAACAACGAGAAAAATGACGAAATGAGCACTTTGCTTTTCGATTCGAAACTACCGATCAATCGATAACTGACGAAACTGAAAGCGATAAACAGTAAAATCGCATAAATCAAATCGGATCTCCCCTTTCTTTCCGACTCTTTTCCCTTTTTTAAGTAAATGAAGCGAAAAAACGAAAGGAAGCGAGTTGCTTTCGCAACGCGCTTCCTTATCATACCATTTTCAGTTTACGAGCGAGGACGTCTCGACCAAAAACTCCATTTTTCTCCGAGAATGACGAGAAGCGCTGGCAATAATAACGGACGTACAACGAATGTATCGATTAAAATACCGAGTGCCATCATCATACCGAACAACTTCAACTCTTCAATCGGCATCGTCGCTAAAACGAGGAATGTCGCAGCGAGTATGAGACCTGCTGAACTAATAACGTTTCCTGTTTTCTCGAGACCGACTCGAACCGCTTCCTCAAATGAATGCTCTTTCAACGCTTCGCGAATACGTGCGACGAGCATGATCGAGTAGTCAACGCCGAGTGCGACGAGG
>JAUZSY010151047.1:0-12117 GCA_034780635.1 Micrastur mirandollei | reverse complement strand
GTTAGTAGTCTTCTTCGCTGTAAATTTTCACCCCTTGTGCTCTGCGCAGGCTCAGTTGCAAAGTCTGGGTTTAGCTTGTTTTTGGAGACACATTGTCTTGATAATTCCTTCTTTTCAGGGTCGTCTTCCTGTTACCTCTGTCTGTTCTTATCACACTTTGCTAGGTTTTGCGCGTGTGGGTTATTTGAAAGCCAAACAGCGCATACTTCAAGTTACAGTGCTTACTCCACAAGGTTTATTAACCCTTACCTACCCCATCCCCCTCTATCATTCCCCTCTTTTCTGTAAGATTAGTAAATTCTTTTACTAATGATTAGTATAAAGACTTCTGCTCTAATTGTTTAAGAAAGTATCTTTCAGACTCCATTTCCTGTCTCACTTGATGTTTTTTCCACTCACTGTAGCCACCAGATGCCATTTGTTTCATCATTTTCCAATTTAAGATATGCAAAATGATTGTTAATCCTAAACAAACTATTACTGCTATTAACAGCACAACTATAGGGTGACATAGCTTATTCAGAATGCCAGTAGCCGTAGGTGACCATCCAACGAGAACTTCCCACCAAGGATGTTCTCCTCGTTCTCTTACCTGCTTTAACACCTGGTAAATTTTTTCTATGTTATGATGGACTGATATGAAGGCTTTTTCTCCTTTCTCTTTTACCTCTTTTAAAATTTCCTGTAAATCAGGGTGATGTAATAACTGTTTTGCTATGGCCAGAGCTCGGGCACAGCGCAGCTCTCCGAGTTCGCCCCCGCGGACTTCACAGCAAGCAGCAGCGCTGAGCTTACCTGCAATTTCTGATGCCTTGTTGTCCTGATTTGCTGGCCCTTGAGTGGCAGAGCTGGGAGGTGACTGCAAAATGCCTGTTGCCAGCTGCACATCCACGTAGAGGCTCCTATGGGAGGAAAAAGAAAGATGCCAGTTGGCCACTGTCCCCACGCTGGGTGAGCCGAGGCCCTTGCCAGAGGCTGGCCTCAGGAAGCCCCCGAGGGGATGTCCCAGCTGCAGCGAGAGAGGGCAGCACAGCTGGGCTTCTTCCAGGGGTCCCCCCTCTCCTTTCCCCATCCTTTGCTTCACAGGCCTGCAGTGGGAGAAGAGCAAGCAAGCTGGAAGGAGCAAGCCTCTGCCTCTGCCGTGGGAAGCCCACCCCAGCAGCACAGCCCGATTCTCACCCCGTCCCTCCCTGCTCCTTGGCCCCAAGCACCAACCCACTGTTCCGGTCCGGGAAGACCCGAGCCGGGGAGGTTCTTTGTTATACCCAGGGTGAGATGAAGACACAAACGAGGTTAAATGCCGCTCATCAAGGAAATTTATTGTGTGCTTATATAAACAAAACATTCACGTGTTGTGGTAAGAAAATAGCGATAGGAAAGAGAGGGAAAGATAGGAAAGAAGGAAATGTCGCAAGCAGTCAGGATAGAGTTGCAAGAGAGAGACACCACCATGGATCCAGCGGCGTCCCGTTGGTCCGTAGTCTTTGTTCACGTCGGTGGTGGGGGTCTCCGGATCGCCACTTACTGTTTTTCTCTCTCTAGATCATCATATACCTTACCACCCAATCCACTACCTTCATCTTCTGGGGGCAGGCAAAACAAGGGACAGATCAGCCCCACATAACACACCCCGGTCCAATTCTCAGGCAATCGCTTGTATGCATGGTAACCACATACCCAATAGTGACCTTTTAGTGCCCAAGTACCATTCTCAAACATACCCGTGGGTGTCTGGGGTGATGGAAAACATGTTGTGTTATCTGATGCCAGAGGATGGTCTAAGAGTTGAGGGCCGGGGAGGTTCTTTGTTATACCCAGGGTGAGAATAAGACACTAACCCTTTTGCAACACACGTCTTTTTATTCTGTTCATCTCTTTCCTGACCAGTGTAGCCAGGGCCTCTCTGGCATCTCGTAGGTGGGCTCCTCGAGCAGGCTGGAGTCAGAGCTCGCTGCCGATAATACGGCTATTACAGGCGTTAGGAAGATGGAGGGTTCCTGAAAACGGGTGGGCTTGGCTTTCACCGTCTTCATCGCTGCAATTTCAGCAAGGATTTTCTCTAGTACTTCTCCTCCTCCTCCTCCTCTTCCCCTTTCTCCCCTTGCTCCTCTTCCTCCTCCACGTCCACAGCACTGGGGGTTTGTTGCCTGTGCTTGGCTCTGCTTCAGTACTCGAGCGCTGGGTGCGGGTTTGCCCTCGGCTGGGCCGGTCACACGCTTGCTTGTGTCAGAGGAGTCCCTCAGCTGCTGCCTGCGAGGACACAACGGGAGAGGTCTACCTCAGGACACGATGGGTTTGGGGCCACGTCCTGCCCCCCCCACCCCCCGAGCCGCATGCTTCTTTGCGCTGCCGCCGGCAGCCTAGCCGAGTAAAGCCTGTGAGGCGGGACCCTTGGCTGACGCATGGCTGTCCCTGTGTCCCCAGGCACACTGGGGCTCTCCTGAAATGCTGGAGAAGATCCAGCCCTGTGAAATGGGGGTCTGGCGGCAGCTGCAGGCCACCCCTCCGGGCGCTGCCTTCGCCACTGTTGGGCGGTGATGAAGGGCGAGTGTTTGGGGCTGGGCAAGGGCTTCCTGTTGGGTCAGAAAATCCTAGAATCACTGAATGGTTTGCGTTGGAAGGGACCTTAAAGGGCCACTTAGTCCAACCCTGCCCGTAGCGAGCAGGGACATTTTCCACTGGAGCAGGTGGCTCAGAGCCCCGTCCCACCTGACCTTGAACGTTTCCAGGGATGGGGCATCCACCACCTCCATGAGCAAAATGACCCTGTGCAGACAGCAGCCCTGAGCATGCAGTCTCACCTGACCGGAGGCTTTTTCCTCTTCTGCTTCCCTATGATATCCCACCGCTCCGGTACTGCATTATTGGTGGAGCTTGGACTAGCAGCAGAGGGAAAACCAGGAGATTCTCCTGGAAGCAGGAAGGAGAAACCTCATCAGAAGAGCATGGCTGTGATGCTGGCAGCCCTGGTGGCACGCGAGGGTGCTCGCGCCTCTTCCCAAGATGTCCAAGAGGGCTGTTCTGCTCTCCACGCAGGCGCCATCGCAGCCTCGCACCCTCCCTGGCACCGCCTTTTGCCCCGGTTCCCCATTGCCAACGTGGTTTTCTGACGGAACCATCAGCTCCGGGTTTGGGAACGAGGAGCGGGGTGGTGCCAGGGAGGCGCCAGGGACTCTTTTGGGAGGGCCATTTCTTGGCGGGGAGGAGAGGGCCTTGGATCACCATCCCCCCACCGTACCCTTGGTGGTGATGTCACTTTGGTGACGATAACGAGTCGTTAGGACACACGGTTGTCCCGACCTGGTGTGAAGCTTTGGCACAGGTCGGAGCCTTTGGACGCTGAGCGCCGGTGATTTCCCTGTCAGATGAGAGAACACGGGTGCAGGCGCTACGGAATGCAGCCAGCCGCTGCTTTATAGAATCAAAGGATCATAGAATCCTTGAGGTTGTCAAGGACCTTGAAGAGCATCAAGTCCCAGTGTTAACCCGGGACTGCCATGTCCACCACTGAAGCAGGTCCCTAAGCACCTTTCCTGCCTTGTCCAAAAGGTGACAAACCTCTCAAGGTCCTCTGCAGAGCCCTGGGCCATGGTTTGCTCACAAACTCCTGTTCAAACCTGGAAAGAAGGAGAAGACACCAACATGACCCAGAGCGCCACCAGCCCTTGCCACTGGCCTTGATCGCCTGCCTCAGATTTTGGCATTGCCATAAAGACTGTTCTGTTTCCCCAAGTCTACCATTGTTTTAAATTCCGCCATGTCCCACTCTTAAAGACGGTCCTGGGACACGGCGTCACCCAGCAAAGAAGTCCAGGCCACCATGAAAAGAAAGTGTTGCCGAAATCCCTAGACTCCCTCAATCTCCTTGTAGGTCCCCTGAAAATTCCCTCCGGGGTCCCTAGGCTCCCTAAAACTCCTTGTGGGTCCCCCCCAAACTTCTGCAGTGGTCCCTAAGCTCCCTAAAACTCCTTGTGGGTCCCCCCAAAACTACTTTAGTGCTTCCCAGAAATCCGAAATCTCCTTGTAGGGCCTCTGAAAGTTCCCTTAGGGGTCCCTGGGCTCCATAAAATTCCTTTACGTGTCCCCCCAGACTCTCTTAGTGGTCCCCAGGCCCCTGAAAACTCCTTGTTGGTCCCCCAGAAATTCCCTTCAGGCACCCTAGGATCCAAAAAACTCCTTCTGGGCCCCACAAAAACTCCCTTGATGGTCCCTGGGCTCCCTAAAACTCCTTGTGGTTATCCGCCAAAATTCCTTTAGGGGTCCCTAATCTGCCTAAACCTCCGTGTCGGTCCCCTGAAAATTCCCTCCAGCGTCCCTAGGTTCGCTAAAATTCCTCATGGGTCCCCCAGATGTCCCTTCGGGGTCCCTAGGCTCCAGAAAACTGCTCCTGGTTGCCACAAAAATTCCCTTCGGGGTCCCTAGGCTCCCTACAACTTCTTGTGGGTCATTCCAGAACACCCTTGGGACTCCCTAGGCTCCCTCAAACTCCTTCTGCATCCCATGAATGTCCCTTTCAGGGTCCCTCGGCTCCCTAAAAATCCTTGTGGGTCTCCCCAAAACTACCTTAGTGCTTCCGAGGCATCCTAAATCTCCTCTTAGGGCCTCTGAAACTTCCCTCTAGGGGTCCCTGGGCTCCATAAACTTCCTGGTGGGTCCCCCCAAAACTCTCTTCATGGTCCCTAGGCTGCCTAAAGCAGCAGGGCTTGCCCTCTCTCGGGGGACTATTGGAGTCGGAAGTCACGATCTCCCACCACCACAATTACCTTTGTCCTACTTCCAACCAACTTGCTGTGGCTTGCAGCACTTCATCGACTTGTCTCCTCTTCTGGCCAGACCTTCCTCACTCGGAGGCTTCTTTCTGCATAACGGAAGAGAACAGAGGTCTTTTCCCCATCCATGCTTCGTTCCCTACCAAGATATACAAGAACTGTTTCAGGGGTCAGATTAGGTCGCACCTCGAAGTGACAGACCTTTTGTTCTGCATCGAGACACGTATCTTGGGTATTGAGCATATTTCCTTCACATCGAAATCCCTGTTGTTCTCGAACAAGACAAGATTCTACATTTACGGTTTGCCAATCTTCTCCAATCTTTTTAACCCAAACTCTATGTTCGGTGGGGTACAAGATGGTATTATGATTATGGTTTATCCCTAGGGAAAGAACAGGGAACAGTGAGCGTACTGAGGCATTATGTATTGTTAATACAAAGGCCGGTGCTATGTTCGATTTTGAGTCATACGTAAAGTTTACCAAATTCCACCAAGACTGAAATTTCTTCTCAAAATCGGTGGCATTGTCCCCAACAATCTTTCGCATTTCAGTAGGGAATGTGCCTTCTTCCCCTTCCCGTACAACAGACGCTGTTAGTGTTTGCATCCATGATTGGGCCTGAATACAGCTGAGCGTTAGGGAGGCGTTGCTTTGAAGAGTACCTAGCGCTCCCGTCATTAGGACATGGTCTTCTGCTTCTATGTTTCCCCATTGGGACAGTACTTTCAATATTAACCACTGACTGGTTCCTAGGGCCGACAGAGAACGACCGTAGTGGTCGTTGTAATTTTTCCAACTCTCCCGTAGTAGCAGTCAATTTATTCATCAATCCTTCAGAATCTATGCTATTTAGGACGCCCAATCCCCTTCCAACTATCCCGGTAAGATCTCTCCGTCCTCTAGCGGGCCCTCTTTTCCTTAGCCATGTTGTCCATCCTTCAAAAGAGGGTTTTAAGAAGGGCGTACAAGCTGGTTGGCCTTCTGAGATCCTGTTTTGCCTGGACAACTCAACCCGTTTTAGAGACCATTTGGGGTTGAACATTAATTGGTGTTGTCCGACGCGTTTTACCACATATGGTCCTATTTGGGAAATAGTATATTTACTGGCAGGCCTCACAGTTGTGGTCGTCAGAGTTGTGATTTCAGTAATTGCAGTGATTATGTCAAATCTAATTTTATACGATAGGGCTTGTTGGTCCTTATTCCAACTTCCCAGACACGCCACATAGGTTGCTTCCTGAAGAGTGAAATGATACCAGCATCCAGGTTCCACGCATCTTGTTGTATTTCTCTGTATCCATGACCTAGAGATTTTCCCTTTTTCTTTAGCATAGACCCTACATCCTGTTGGAAATGTGTCTCCCCTATGTCCATTTAGCAAGTCCGAAGGCTGCCTTGTCTTATTATTCTGGAGAATGACCATAGCGAGTGCTATTTTTGAGTCTATTATTCCCATTGATCCTGTATGCTTTTTTATCGCTTGGCTCCAAGGGAATGCCCAAGGGAATTTCCAAGAAGACTCTTCCGCTTTCCCTAAGGAGGACCGTAAGGCCGTCGTTGCGACCAGTATTTCTATGTATGATCCCATCCTGAGTCTGTAATTTGGTGGGAATGTGGGATTGTCATATTTTCCCACACTCTGCCCCAACAATTCTATTCTTGTATATTTGGGCTTTTAATATTTTTAAAAAAATAAGCCAAATATTTAGCCTAGTTTGTAGGTTTTAAATGAACTTCCGTCTAAGAAATTACTGGCAGACCGCTCAAGCGTCTATTGTTGCTGAATGGAAGAGTTGCAACTAAGACACAAAGTATTCCATCTCCCGTCCTTTTCCCTAACTACTCTCCAAACTGTCTGGTTACAGTAGTTGCAATAAACACGGATCCAGGGCCGACAGCTACACCCGTGGGTATTACAGGCAGTTGTCAACTGAATCTGTAACTCTCTTTTAGCGAAGAGGTTTCCCGTTATTTTAACCGTCTTTGTTCAGCCTCTGCTTCTAAAGGATATAGATTGTTATAATCTCCGCTACTGCTTCAAAGAGAGGGTTCATTACTTACTTGTCCTTTCTAGAGCTCCGTTGAAATGTAAGTTTCAACGGTCCCACCTCGGATGATTTCCATTGTTGTTTTGGAGCCTTCTTTACTCTGGCGTGGTGAATCCAGGCGTTCTGTTCTTGGATTTTGACTGCAGTATAGGTGGTTAGGAGAACTTGAAATGGTCCTTCGCACCGCGGTTCCAAGGTTTTTTCTGCAAAAGACTTGAGATCTCTATAGTCCCCTGGTTTAATATCATGTCCTGGCCCATCTAAACCTCTACTGCGAGTTCCCAAAAGATGTTTGTTAATTTTCTTTAGTTGTTTGCTCAATGCTAGTAAGTACGAGGTCATGACCTCTTCCCCAGCTTGAGCCGATAACCCTTCCTGTATCCCGTAAGGTCGCCCATATAAAATTTCAAATGGGCTTAGCCCCTCCTTTGCCCTGGGCCTGGGCCTGATTCGCAACAAGGCCAAAGGTAAGGACTGGGGCCAGGCTAAATTTGCCTCTTGGCCTAACTTTACAATCTCTTGTTTTATCAAATGGTTCATTTTCTCCACCTGTCCGCTGGACTGAGGGCGGAACGGAGTGTGGAGTTGCCGGTCAGTTCCTACATGCCTACTAATCTGCTGTACTATTTTGGAAATGAAGTGTGGTCCCCGATCGGGCGAGATAGTGGCCGGGACTCCAGATCGGGGTGTTGTTTCCTGTAGCAGTGCTTTTGCTACTTCTCGGGCTTTGGCTGTCCTTGTTGGGTAGGCCTCTGGCCATCCAGAGGATGTATCTGTCAATACCAATAGGTATTTATACCCCGCTTTTCTTGGCAGTTCTGAAAAATCCATTTGCCATTGTTGTCCGGGCCCATTGCCCTTACCGATCGGACCCATTTCGGGCCTGGGAGTTGTTTTAGGGTTGGTCCGGAGGCAAAGATCACCTTGTTGTGTTACCTGTCTTACTGTAGTATATACATTTCGGCCAATAATTTGCCTAATTACATATTTAGACAAGGCCTCGGCTCCCCAGTGTCCCTTTTGATGCTCCTCTCTTACTACCTGCCATATCAGGTGAGAAGGGCCAATGATTTTCCCTTGTGGAGTGGAGGCCCACCCTTCCTTGTTATAGATCCCTTCCGTGTCTTCTCTAAGTTTTTGATCTTCCCTATTATAACTAGGCTTTCCTTCTAAGGAGATTGGTCCATCTGGAACCAATGCTCCCTCTGTCCTTACCTCTCGTTTGGCTGCCTGGTTTGCCTCTCTGTCCGCTAGCTCGTTTCCCTCTTCAGGGTCCGAGCTCACTCCCTGGTGTGCCTTAATAGGCATAATTGCCACCTTCTCGGGTAATCGGACGGCTTTTAATAATTTTAAAATCTCTTTGGCACGTTTGATGGTTTTGCCCTGGGAACTTCATAGTCCTCTTTCTTTCCAAATTGCTCCGTGGGCATGTGCTACTCCAACGGCATACTTGGAGCCTGTGTAGATGTGAACGGTCTTACCCTGGGCCAACTCCAAGGCGCATGTCAGGGCAATTATTTCCGCTTTCTGTGCCGAAGTACCCGCGGCTAATGGTCCTGATTCCATTACCTCTTGGCTGGTGGTGACAGCGTATCCCGCATACCTGCGACCGCTCAGGACGTAGCTGCTTCCGTCTGTGAACCAATTCGCTGCGTTCTCGATCGGGCTGTCCTTGAGATCAGGACGGCTTGAGTAAGTCGCTTCAATGCTTTGTAGACAGTGATGCTGCACCGGTTCTCCTGTGATTCCGCTGAGAAAAGAGTCTGGATTCACAATATTAGTGACCACAATTTCCGCATCATCCTGTTCAACTAGTATGGCTTGGTATTTCAGGAGTCTCTGAGGGGAGAGCCAGTGCCCCCCTTTTGCCTCTAGGACTGCTGAGACCGTATGCGATATCACTACAGTCATATGTTGACCCAGCGTGAATTTGCGGGCCTCCTGGATGTTTCCCACCACTGCAGCAAGAGCTCGCAGGCAGCCTGGCCACCCTTTGGCAGTAGTATCCAACTGCTTGGAAGAATATGCCACTGCCCGCCGGTGGGGGCCTAGGTCTTGTGCTAGGATTCCCAAAGCAATTCCTTGCTTCTCGTGGGCAAATAAGAAGAAGGGCTTTGTTATATCGGGAAGTCCCAGAGCTGGGGCCGACATCAGAGCCTTTTTAAGTTGTTGGAAAGCTTGTGTGGCCTCTTTATTCCAAGGTCGGTTTTTCTGGTTTGTCTTTGTCAGGGCGTATAGTGGTTTAACGAGCAGCCCATAGTTCTACATCCACAGTCTACACCACCCAGTCATTCCCAAGAAAGTCCGCAATTCCTTGGTTGGTTGTGCTTTTGGTGTTTGGCATATTGCTTCCTTACGGGCTCGCCCTCAAGTCCTTTGCCCCGCACTTCTTTCGTATCCCAAATAACTCACCTTCTGTTGTGTTGCCTGGGCTTTCTTCTGAGAGACCCGATACCCCTGAAGTCCCAACAAGTTTAACAGACTCACCGTCCAGTCCATGCAGATCTCTTTAGTTTCAGTAGCTATGAGTGTATCATCCACATACTGCAACATCTTTCCTTCTGCGGGCGGTGTTCTCCAAGTTTCGAGATCTTTTGCCAGTTGATTTCCCAATAGTGTTGGGCTATTTTGGAATCCTTGAGGCAACACCGTCCAGGTGAGCTGGGATCTGCGCCCACTCTGTGGGTTTTCCCATTCAAAAGCAAACACTTTTTGGCTATTCTCCTGGAGAGGGAGGCAAAAGAAGGCATCTTTTAAATGTTACACAGTGAACCGAGTCAGATCTGGAGTTAGTGTTGTCAGCAGGGTATATGGATTGGCCACCACTGGATAGAGATCCTCAGTTATTTTGTTTATAGCTCTTAAGTCTTGGAGCACCCGATACGACCCGTCAGGCTTTTGGACGGGCAATATGGGGGTATTGAAATCTGATTCACGCTCTTTGAGTAATCCTAGATGTAGGAACCTCTCTATTGTTGGGCAGACTCCTTCTCTATCTTCCTTCCGCAATGGATACTGTTTTATTCTTCTCGGTATCTGTCCAGTTTGAAGTTTAACTTGGATGGGCACGGCATTCTTGGCCCTCCCAGGGATGTCTGTAGCCCATACTCCTGGGTAGACTTGATTTAAAATTGCCTCATCTATTCCTTTTTGCGCTTGTATCGTGGTTAGAGATAGGCTCGTTATCTGCATATATTGTGGATCATCTACCTCCAGGGTAATATTGCCCTTTTCCAATGTAATTGTGGCCCCCAATTGTTGCAACAAATCCCTTCCCAAAAGGGCCTTTGGAGAGTTAGGCATGTACAGAAATCGGTGTATGCCCCACTGCTTACCCACTTTGTATTTTAGTGGTTCACAAAAATAGGCCTTTTCTGCTTGGCCAGTGGCTCCCTTTACTGTAATAAAATCATCTCCCAAGGGTATGAAATCCTGATTTAAAACTGAGTAAGTTGCCCCAGTATCTACCAAACACTCTACTTCTTTTTGTTCCTTCCCTAGCCTCATTATAACCAGTGGATCCGCTAGGGTAGATTCCCCAGGCTCCCGTCAATCTTCTTTAAGGTGTGCAATCATTCTGCTTTTGTTACCCTTAGATCCCCTGCATCCCGATTTTGAAAGTTTGGGGCACTCGTTTTTCCAATGGCCCATCTCTTTGCAAAAGGCACACTGCTCTTTCTTTAATCTACCCGACAGCCTTTGTGGCTGTTTCCCTTTTCCCTCTTTTGCCAATGCCATCACTTTTCTTTGATTCCTTCTGCCAAATCTGCTGCTGTTTTTAGAACCAATTGTTTTTTCGTCTCAGTGATATATCCTAATAACAATTGAATATCATTCCAATCTGGACTGTGCTGTTTGATTGGAAGACCAAAATGTCTAGCGACATTTACGGGGTCTTCTCTATAGCCCCGCGCGATCCTTTCCCATTTATCTAAATCAGCGGCAGAGAATGGTATTCTTATTCACGTAGTGCCACCATCTGGCCCCACTGCCTCCCTAAGTGGAGCTTGTATCGAGACAGCCTTTTGTCGCGTGCTCGTAGATACGGGACTGTACGGAGGTGAGGATTCGTCTGAGTCTCTCCGTTCCTGGGGTTTGGGAGGAGGGGTGTATAAGTCAGAGAGGTCCAGATCCTCTGCCTGGTGGACTTTTTCAGGTTTTTTACATCTCTGTCCAATGCTACATGTTGAACAACAGCGTTTTAACTTTCCTGCCACTTCCTTATCCCGTTCTTTTTCTAGTGCTAATACCAGGGGGTCCTGGGGTGGTGTTAACCCACAGTCTCTCTGCCTCTCAGATGATTTCGGAGGGTGAAAAACACATCTGCATATGAGACTTCATCCCACTTTCCCTCTCTTCTCAAAAACAACATTAACTCTAAAAGGGTATTATAACCCATTGAGCCATTCCGTGGCCATTTTACCCCTTCGTCTAGTTTATAAAGGGGCCACCATTGATTACGATATTTGATCAGGGTCCTCTTGCTTTCTGTTCCCCCAGATCCCACTACTTCTTTCCAATGAGCTAAAACACAACCTAAAGGGCTTTTTGTTAATCTTTCTTTATCTTGAGAGTTACCCATTATGTTCTTTGAGTTTTCCCAAAGTTTGCTTAAACAAACGATCACTCACTCACTTTTTCTATCGCTTTGCCCGTCTCCGGCCGTGCCTCTCGCAGGACAACGGAACCGCGGACTGGGGCTCCGCACTCGCTTCGTGCTTGACTGCACGTCTCACCACTCACACTTTCATTCAGGCAGTTGCTGACACTCACACACTGGCCAGATTCTGATGTTTACAACAAATTGCTATGATCAATATTCAAGCGATAACGGTCACACTAGTGATTCTTAAGAGCTCTATGAACATATAGAATTAGGCTAGAAACGGTACCGAGATTTCACAGCCTAGGCGTTTACAAATACAGCTTACAAGAACTATTCCCGTTATTGACCCTCCAGCAGCTGCAAAACTTATCTAGCGAGTCACAGATGTTCAAAAAACCAGGGGTCCGCTTACCCTTCTCCTGCTTCTTATACAATCATTAGCAGGTCCGTCATGGCTCTCAAACTTGAGACACAGCAGCACCCCCCCTCCAGAGGCTGCAAACCTCCCAGACGCCCCCTGCGTCTGGGGTCACTGGCCCGCTTACCCTTCTCCTGCTTCTTATACAATCATTAGCAGGTCCATCATGGCTCTCAAACTTGAGACAGCGGCACCAGAGACTGCAAGCCTCCCAGACGCACCAGGCGTCTGTAGTTGCCGGCCCTTTAAACCTCCCGGGATACCAAAGGGGAA
>JAUZSY010106753.1:0-13999 GCA_034780635.1 Micrastur mirandollei | reverse complement strand
CAACAAAACTTCTATCTGTTTTATTCCACAACAGCAAAAGCAGTAACTAATGTCCCCGTTTCATTCCTGTGACTGTGTCCATCACAAAACAATATCATGTCTGGATCTGTGATTGGGTCTTTAGAAAGGTTTTCATGCAATCTCATTTCCTCTGTGGTGTCACTAACACAGTCATGATCCTGTTTTGTATCAATTTGTGTGGCCATGTTAACACCCTGGCTCGTAAAATTATGTGTGATTTATCTAGTAATCCTCTAAGATTCTCTGTTCTTTGTGCTGAAAATGTAAAAGCCTGTGAGTCGAGGAAAGATTTCACATCATGAATTGTGTGAACAAAAACTTCATTTCCCATCGTTATATGAGCTGTCTTAAGAACAGCTTTTCCGATGGCCGCTACATGTCTTACACAGACAGGATGGCCAATCTCAATCTGGTCTAATTTTGCACTATAATACATCAAAACGTGTCTCTCAGAGTTACTCTGTCCCCTTTGAAACAAGACGGCGTTCACAAATCCGTCTTTTTCATCCACATCCAAATGAAATGGCAAAGAGTAATCAGGACACTGCAGAGAGCACGCAGAAAACAAGGCCTGTTTAATATCGACAAAAGCCCTTTCAGCTCCCTCTGTCCATTCCAGCGGGGATACATAATTTTTATATCCCACAGCAGAAATTAGGCTTCTCAGAGGAGCAACTTTACGACTGAAATCTGGAATAAAGTTCTTACTGTAATTGATCAAACCCAGAAATTTCAACATCATTCTAACATTTGTTGGTTTAGAATGATTTAAAATGGAGCTCTTCTGAGATGATGTCAGTTGTAGGCCGGAGGAAGAAATAACCCTACCCAAAAATGTAACTTTCGAACGGCCAACTTGCAATTTGTCTTTTGACACCTTGAATCCATGCTGAGCTAGGTGTCGAAGCACAATTTCAGATGCTTGCATAATCTCATCAGAGGTTCTCGCGGCTAATAATATGTCATCCACGTATTGTAATAAAACCACCTCTGGCGGTAATTGCAAATCAGCTAAGACTTGCTTCAAAACATGATTAAAGATGGACGGAGAGTCTACAAAACCTTGTGGCAGCCGAGAATATGTAAATTGTTTCCCCTTATAGGTAAATGCAAACAAATCCCTTGACCCCGGCGCAAGGGGCACACAAAAGAAAGCGTTAGCCAGGTCGATACAAGTGAAAAATTTATGCTCTGGCTGAATTGCATTCATCATGACATATGGATTAGGTGTACTGTAATTATAAGGCACAACAACTTTATTAATGGGCCTCAAATCATGGACCATACGGTAATCAGATTTACCAGGTTTAGGAACAGGATTGATTGGTGTGTTCCAGCGTGAAACAGTAGGCTGCAACACTCCGGCATCCAGCAAACCCTTAATTGTCTGCTCAATACCCACAATTTGTTCATGTCTGAGTCGATACTGATGTTGAAAAATAGGAATTGTTCCTGGTTTCAGAGTTATTGAGACAGGTGGGACATTCAGCAAACCAACATCCGTAGAGTTCTTGGACCAAAGTGTAATGGGCAGACTAGCTAAAAGTTTGTCTGTATCAACATGATCTGTGTTCTCTCTGCCATGTGTTCTAGGCAGAAAATGTTTCTCAGGCACCAATAATGTAAATGATCTGTGTGTGATCCTGTAAGTATCAGTTTCTGGAGAATAGTGTAAGAGAGAATTTTGCGTGGGCACCCATTCTTGGACAGCAAGACAGCGCCTTATCATCGGACCCAAATTCTTTGCCTCAGTACCACACGTGACCTTCAATGACACATGTGGAGCTGATACATCACCAAGCATATATAGTTCTTTCAGTGGTTCAGGCAACTTCACAGCTGCTGCCACTCCCTCAGGACCGACATAGATGTCCATTAGTTCGACAACTGGATATTCACCAGTCTCTTGACAATGTTCCAGAAGACCTGTCCAGAGTTCATCATAGGCCTCATCACCACAAAGTTCATAGTTCAGCGTACAGTGGGCCTTGTCAGGAGGCGAGTCATAGAGTCTTATGACATTGATCCAGGCGTCCCAGCTCTTCAGAGTGTTATACAAGGACGTGGTGGGAAAGTCAGGCACAGCCCCCCACCAAACCTCAGCTTGAAGTTCAGCTGAACTGGACTCCTCAAAAGTCCCGCAGGTCTGGACCATCTGATGTATTGAACTTTTCATTGTTGCACAGCACTGGACTGTACCATCAGGGAATGTGAGCTGTACGCTGTCAGGTGTCATCATCAAAGTCACATTCTGATCACACAGAATGTCCCTCCCCAGCAAGTTCACTGGACATGAGTCCGAAATCAAGAAGGAATGTTCAAAACGCAGATTATTCCACTCACAGGGAACAAAACGTGACAGAGGCCACTCCTCAGGCTTGCCCGAAAATCCAACAACAGGTACGGTATTCGTAGATCGAGGGAGTGGAGTGTTAACTGTTGAATACCTGGCTCCTGTATCAAGCATGCACATGTGATTTCGGCCATTAATGGTCACCGAAACCAAAGGTTCAGGATACAAGATGCCACCTACTGCCGATCCTGGGCACCCCTATTGAACTGGAAATTGACCTGGGGCTTGGTGACGAGCCCCTGGTGAAGGATCAGGTGAAGCATAATGTGTTGCAGTCTGTTGTGGTGGGTACACCTCATATGGATACGGAGCTGGTGTCACTTCCCGTCTCAAGAACTCCTGTTTAACAGCTGGACACTGTTTAACCCAGTGTCCAAGACCGCCACACAAAAAGCATGCATCAGAGGAATCAGGTCCCCTGGGACGTTTACGTCCCCGGCCTCTATACCATGACACAGCTGGGCGCTGAGGTCTCCGCTGATATAAGTGTTCAGAGGACTCAGTCGGACCCACAAGTGGAGCTGTTTGTAACTGAGGCATCTGTTTTGCATTTACCTTAGTGAGATTCAGCTTTTCACGTAAATCTTTTAACTGAGCTTTAGCAAGTTGAGTCTCCAAAGATCTCAATTCCTTATCATCAGACTCTTTCTTATCTAAATGTTGATCCACAAAGTGGACAATGTGAGCCGACCACAAGTCAAAATCCATCCTACTCAGGCCTACAACAGAGGCCAAACATCTCTTGACCTCATCTGACAGAGAGCTCTCCACAGCCCCCCTGAATAAGAGTTGAGTAGTGGGGTCAAGTGTGGGGTCATGTCCAGTCCTGGTCTCCCACAATGATCTAACTCTAGACAAATATGTAGTACCTCTCTCTGTAACTGCTGGGGGAATTTCACACAATTCTGTTGAGCTCATAGAAGTTGGATATTTCTCCCTAATAATAGGCCACAAAATCTGAACAAAGTCATGTAGTGTACAGCTATCTGGATCGCGAAGAGTACCAGCAGCCTGTTCAATTTCATTCAGACTGCTAAATGATGTACATGCTGTGAAAATCCTCCTCCAATCACCCAAGCATGGCACAATTCCAGCACAAGCCTCTAAAAAAGCCTTAATCCATGCATTTCCACCTTTCTGAATGTCTGGCAACTTTTCCTTAATAAGCTGTGTATCTTGTAAGCTGAAAGGAGTATAAGTATGTTTGCGACCTCCATCAGCTGTTGTGGAAGTGACTAAGGGCATCATAAGATGCCGAGGTGTTGCAAAATCATTGCAGGCATGAACATTTGCAGGAGCACTAGGCGTACAGCCTGAACTGTGTCTCTGCCAATGAGCAACAGCAGCTTGTGCAGTTGCAGAAGGTCCGAAGTCAAGGAGGTCTGCAGTGACAGGAGTGAAATGAGCGCAAGCACTCTGAACAGGGGAATCACATGAAGCACCATCTGTTTGCAAGCTGAAGGAAGGATGGGAAGAGGAGCGTTGTAAATCACCATCCCCCCTGCTCCGGTTATCAGCAGAGAAACCAGACCCTCCAGTGTTAGAAAAGTCTCCCATAATTTTCTGTACATGATCTCGCAGCATGTGTCCACCTTGAGATGATTTAGTTTGTAAAACACCCCCTGTTATCAGTAGTAAGTCAGAACTGGTACCAGGCTGAGCAGGATCCTGAGACAGGTGTGTTCCTCCCACAGAATGCGCCGACACATCACTAAGAGGCATTTGTCTTTGCACGTCCAATAGCATGGGATTAACAGGCGCAGATGGACTGTTCGTCTCATAAGGCGGAGGACCATTATTCCCTCCCAAACTGGAAGAAGCAGTAATTTCAGTAATGGGAGCAGCCGTACCAGGCACCATGGTGCATGTCTTATCAGGATGCAATAAATCAGATTGGAGGCACACAGCAGGCATCTGCTTTGCACTTTTCAGAGCAAGCACAATAGGGGACATTTCATCTAGAAACAGTTTGCAATTCCTGTTAAATTCATCAGCCTTTTGCCATTTTTTATATTTCTTTCTGCTCAGAAGGCCGGCACCAACTTTCTGTTCCATGGCCGTGTTCCGTGCTCTGTCAGCTTGGATCAAAAATTTATTAATCCACGGAATTGTAGGAGGCGGATCATTAATGGAAGTTAACATTCCCCTAGTCTGCATTATCTGAAACCATTTAACCATGCGGCCTTTTTCAGAAGAAATATCTTTCTCAGGAACCTTCTGACTCCACTTATGCCAAATTTCAGCTAATACAGACCCTAACGAACCAGGCTTACAATGGGACCATTCATTCAGATATTTGTCAGTCATTTTAAGTAATATGTATACACGTGTATTCAGAGCTTATGAATGACACAACGTCCAGCCAGCCGATCTGACCAAGAAGCTTCTAGACCATCTAAAATGATCCGCTTGGTCACTGGGATTCAAATCAACCAGCTGACTGTTTTAATCCACGCACTCTGAAACACCACAGGTATAATAATAACACTCACCCCCGTCTATATACCACCCCAAGACAGGAAACAGCAATGGTCAGTCACTAGACTGTAAAAACAACCTATTGCTGTGAAACCACCCACACATATATGAAAAATAAAAAATCTGTCCCTGTGCCTCCGTTTCTTTTATATTATTTTTAGGGAATGTTTAATTACTGAACAGCTATGAAAATTGTCTTGGGCCAATTTGTCAATTACGCTACAGCGAGCATCAACGTCATAGATTAAAATTTTTATTACTCAACAGCGAACATACGTCCTGGAGAAATTATTTTAATGACTCAACAGCGACTATCAACGCCCTGGAATAATATTTTCATTATTCAACAGCGACTATCAATATCCTGGAGAAATTATTTTAATGACTCAACAGCGACTATCAATATCCTGGAATAATATTTTCATTATTCAACAACGATGGTATGTGTGTAACAACTGGCCTAAGCTATATCTGCAGTCTATAGTTATACTCAACCTAACTAAAGAAGTGTCTGGAGTCTTTACTCTGCAGCTACACTTATCCTAACTTACTAACAGTCACTGTGGAGTCTTCACTCTACAGCAAACGTTCTCCTATCTGGAGGCCACTTCCTCAACAGAACCTGATGGAATTTGGAGGCCAACCCTCAACAAAAACCCACAACCAAACTAAAGAATTGTCTGGAGTCCTCACTCAACAGACCTAACTTACTAACTAGCTAACTCTGGAGTCCTCACTCAACAGACTTAACTTACTAACTAGCTAACTCTGGAGTCCTCACTCAACAGACTTAACTTACTAACTAGCTAACTCTGGAGTCTTCACTCAACAGACTTAACTTACTAACTAGCTAACTCTATGTCCTGCAAAATGCATGTGTGAATGCCGTTTGTTGAAGAAGCTAAATTTTCTCTGAAATAGCAGAAAGAAGCTGAAATTAGTTGAAGGAATCAGAAATAGCAGTATTGTGAAGAATGAAACAAAGTAAAATCTGAAACAATCTGAAATAATTTTAAATAAGCATAAAATGTATCAAAAGGAAGTGAGTAGAGCATGGTTTTGCTGAATGAGGCTGAAAAGGTTGGATTGATTTAAAAGAAATGTAGAATTAGCTGGAAAAGCTGCTGAAATTAGCAGAAATATGACAGTAGAAATACAAAAATGTTGATGTAAGCTGAATAAAGCTGAAAAGAGCACAATGCAGTTGAAGAAACAGCTGAAATTAGCTGAAAGTGGCAAGGAAGCTGAAAGAAGTAGAGTAGGTCCAAAATGTGAAAGGAGTAGTGCAAAAGATTGTAAAAGATCTCTAGAAATCAAGGATGTATTATGAGCTCAATGCATTGTCAGTGGGATAGAAATGGTTAATTATTTCAGACCAAAAGGCATAGCTGGAATGTGTATATGAGCGGAACCTTTTGATATATGAATAGTTAAAATAGCACAAAAATCGTAGAAGGAGGAGGATTCCAAAAAATGTACGGAATCATGATGGTAACCAGAATAATAAGAAGATAATAAATAAAAGCAGAATCACTGTAGTGGTAATGCCTAATAGGCATTCACACAATAAAGTGAAGGCAGACATACTGACCCTAAATCACAGAACCAGAGGTGTCAAAGTCAAATATACTGAGGGCCAAAAGGTTTTTATTTATTTTTATTTATGTATTTGTCATTGTTTACTGTTGGCTGCAAGTATTAAGCTGTGAAAGTCTTCATTTTCTACAGCTGATAGCAGTTGGTCATAAATTATGATGAAGTTTAGCAACTTGTCGGTGAACATGTGAGCTACGTGGCGTCAGTGGTGTGTTTTTGTTGGTCAGTCCGAGGCGGGCGCTCTGAATTCAGCCAGCCGCTGCCACGAGACGGGCAAGTCAGCAGGCCGGACTGAACGCAGCCGCGGTCGGCCTCCCTGCCTTGGCCCAGCGAGAGCTGCGCCCCGGTGAAGTCCAAATGTCCAACCTGAAACTAACTTGACCGCAGTAATGTGACAGTATGGCTCTGCAGACATTGCACGCCGTTGTCCCGCGGTGTTTAGTGTAAAAGACGTCGACACAGCGGACATGTCACGATGAAAAGACGGCTAGCTGTTAGCTACACACTCAGTCTGCATGTGGTAGCAGGCTGCAAACTTTAGACGGGTCTGACTTGGCTAATGAGACACGAACCCCCATCTGTACTTGCGTTGAATTGTGGGGAATGTAGTGTTGGTGCGTGCAAAACACCAGTGGTCGGCTGTGGCGCGCAGGCCGATTCTAATAGTAATTAAATATCATCCAGGGGGCCATAGATAATTAAGTTGCGGGTCGGATATGGACCGCGGTCCTTCACCTCGACATAAACAGAAATGGTTCAACAGCAGCGTCATCCAACACATAAACAACGAGCACACCCAAAATGGTGGACAGAAAACCAGCACCGCACATATAACATTGAAGCTTAGCTACCGATCCCAAAATAATACAAAACCTTCATAAATAAGAAAATGTGATCTTGTACTCTGCATGCGCTCATGTATTCCGCATAGCACCAGATACATGAATTTAGATCAGTTTGTCAAATATTGTCGGAAAACAAAACGGTCGACCGCCATTAATCACCAGAGAAAATCACTCCACAGTCAATTACTACATCTTTAGCTAGCTCAATGTGCAGAAAAGGACATGAAAACATTTTCTGCCTACCTTTTTAATTTTTCGGCGCCGTTTGACTGTAGAGAAATTTTCACCCAGCTGCTGCAAAGAACTCCCTCCTCTCTTCTTTTAACTACTACCAGACTCAGCGTCGGGGTCACCATTTTGTAAGAATATTTGTTCTATATCTGGAGCAGAGAGAGAGAGGAGCACTCGACGTCCATTTCAGAAGGTTTATTTTAACCTCGTGCAAAATACAAGACCACAGACCCTGGCCATTGTCACCCTATCTTGCGGTGATACATAATGGCCCCGAGCGTACCAGGTACCACAGTGTTGTCTTCAGCTTGGCCACACCTCCAGCAGTCATGACCATCAGTGAATGGGGGAACCCTACACTATCATGTGACCAAGCTCTCAGCCAATAATATCTCGCCATCTTGTGAGTGTTGCATGTTGGGAGTTGTAGGCATGTAACTAAAACTACAATTTCTACCGGAAACAGAATCAGATCGTGTTTAATCAGGGCATGAACAAAATAGGATACATATATCTAGACAATTTCATGAAGTTAATATATTATCTGATAAAATTATATTTCAATTTCCCCTTTTGACATGATAAAAAATCATGTCAACAAAATCCTATATGTGTCTGTAAAAAACTATGTGTCATTGCAATTACAACTACTGTGTACACAGTGGAAAACTCTAACATTCCCATCCCTTAACATTAGCAACCATCCTAGCCTGAAATCAATACTCCTAAACAATATAAATCCTAATAATAAACTAACATCATTATTAATGCCTAACACATATGAGGAAATTAATATGCTAACATACAGTTTACCTATCAGTGTTCATACCGTCAAGAAAACAAAACACCTAAACCTCTTCCCATAAGTGTCATGCCTCTAGTGTATTTACTATATGTAGGTATGTTTTATCCTTAGCAATTTATGTATAACTTGGGGCGTCGCAGGGGCATAGCAGAGGCAGGCCGGTCCATCTTCGTCCTCATCATCATCAGCATCTCCACCACAGGAAATCTGTAAGGAGCAAATCTACACTACTCTGTTGACTAGTCTGATAACTGAAAAAAGCTCATCAACCGCTCTTACTCAAAGATATCTGTTATAAGGGCTAGAACAACATTTAGAAAACTAACAATCATAATCTATAATTAACCTGATCAGAACAGAAATCACAAGAGTCCTTCCATAAACTGTCAAACCTATTTATATTATATACATCCATATATATTATTCTCTGTCCCAGAATGTTCTAACCCAAACAAGCGTCCTGTCAGTAAAATCCACAGGTAGTCTGCTCTGATACTCATTAACAAAGTTGCAGCTATTTATAGTCTCTGAAGCATTTGTAATAGTATTATTGAGCTGCTAAGAATTAGAACGGGTAAAACTAATTGTATCTGGTGAAAAATTAGTAAAAACCTTGTACACTTTTTCAAAAATCTTTCATCACACAACTAATGTACATTCACAAACCACAAACAAATGTATTCACATTAATCTGTCTGAAACGTTCACATACTGCTTACATCTCTACAACCTCTAATCCTCCCTGGACCTCCTAAATCAAACCTACAGTCATTCTTCTCAGGCGTAAGAATAATTCACATGTAACTTCAACATACAGTGAAAACAAACATTGAGAGGTTCCAAAGGAAACTGAAGAATCTTTGGCATATATTAGTGATATTAGTTATTTAGTTAGTGTGGTTAGTTCTGTTCTGCTGCCTTAACCTGTTGGGTAAAAACAGTAATCGCATGCGCGGGGAAGGAGATCATCCCTTCCCATCATTGTCAACACTGTAATATTAAACATTCAATCAACATTAAACAATGTGCTGTAAAAAAGGAGAAATGTAAACCCAGTTAATCTGTTCTGCTCGTCCATCACAGCTCTGGAGTCATGTGACTGTCAAAGTTAGTTTCCCCTTTTCACATATAACTTTTATAATAAATTAATTCTGCATATTCCATCACAGAGGTGACAGATCATCAGAAGACCAGTAGAAGCAGATGTAACCTGTAAATGAAGAATAATTAAGAGTCAATACTATCTTTACCTGTATGAACTATCCCAAACATTCAGACCAAGAGGTGAGTCCAACAGGAACTTGCTGATCAACTATTATCCAACAACCTGCTGTGAGACACTTAGTAAAATGATCTTTAGTAAAATGATCTTATGTAACTATGTTAAATGTATAACTGTTTAAGTACCGTATGCAGCTCTCATCACTGTATGAAGAGTTAAAAGTTTGATCTAATTTGTAATTTAAAATTGTGCGTGTAATTTTAATACATCAAAAAGTTTTTTATTTTGTATATTCCTTGTTTCTCTCCCCCTTTTTGAAAACAGGAGGCAATCACAATCCTCCTGTTTCAATAAATAAAATAAAAACTGTACTAAATCAGTAAGGCGCGTTCTTTTCCAATCTAGGTTGCAGAAGACGTTTATGCACTTTACGTCAATATGTTTAATTTAAATGTTCTTTTGCCCCCCCTCAGGGGTATGATAGGCTCTTAAGAGTCTGATACAAATATAAAGCCATAATATGTTTCGTTATAACCAAAGATACAATTGTATGAGCCATTTCATCTTATGAGTTGACAAGCCAAGTCTAATTTCCTCTTCTTTTTAAGTAAGTCAAATCTCCATCTCTTGAAACAGAGGCTGTTTCACCTAATCTAGAAATAAAAGACAATAGTGCAGTAATCCACCTGCCGCCCCCAGCCTTAAAAAAAAATAGGACCCAAAAAATGATTCCAAGTTTCACCTAATTTCCTACCCCAACTAACCCTTGAATAAATATTATCCGTTGTAGCAAACCAGACAGCAAACGAGCTTCGTTAAAGGTAAATGCAATCGTATATTTACTTTTACAGCATTAGCTCTCAATCCAAATCAGGTCTAATACACAGGGGTCCTCTGTGAATGAGTGTTCGTGACTCATGCAAGTACCCTGTAAAACAAAAAGTAACAGTTCAATAGTCTTCTAGGCTTATTCCTAAGTTTAAGAAGTAATAAAACAATTAGCACAGAGTCGTAGGAGATGGACAGCACGCCAGCAAACCCACATCAGTTCTATCTTACTTCACTTAAAACCATGTGTGTTGCGGTAGAAGTGAGACTATGTGAGTGTTACTTATCAAAAACAACTTTTAGTTTTGCTCCCGACCCACAGGTCATCGGGCGAAGATCACACAACAAATGCGCCGGATAACCCCTCTGCTGGATTGTAGGTGTTAGTAGTGACTTGGACTGCTTGACCACCAGCATTTTCTGGCCCCATTTTGTCGCGAGGCCTGTTCAGAGTTCAGCACATGGCAAGAGTGGACTGTTCTTTGTTTCTTTGAGTGGACTGTTCTTTGTTTCTTTGAGTGGACTGTTCGCTGTTTCTTCCAGGAGCCCCCATCACCTGGACAGTATTTCATGAGAGTTCAAGTATTGCCCCTCTTTCAGTTTGTCGTCCTTCAGACAAGTCTTTGCCTCTTGTTTCAGTCCTTCAGTAGAGCCACAGTTCTTGGCTGACAGTTTGTGTGCTGCCTCTTCAGGAGTGGCGTGAGAAGTCACGTAGGTCGAATCCAGCATCAGAGTCAACCAGTGCAATTGTCATCTGATACATCAACCCAAAAACCATAGGTACAAAAGCAAAACCCAGATATAGTATGTGCCTGGATTGTGGATTCTAGTTTAGTGGATGTGTTTTTGTGGGCATGGCTGGACATACCTTCCTGCTCCACACTCCGTGTTCCCCAGCTGCCGAGATGAGAAAAAAATCAAAATACAGTATTAAAAGCCAGATTCAGAGACATCTATTCATTATGTATTTAAGTCCCGTTTCTAGGACTTCAGCGTTTACCCCTAACCAAACCAAGTCAACATCATGGTTTGCACAAGGGATCCCCTCAATTTCATAAAGGTAAAAGCATCAATTCAACCCATAAACCAATATCATAGTAAAATGTTCTATTCTTTCTTCCTTTAGTATGTCTCCTGATTCACCCCTCTTGATGAGGACCCCCTATCCTGACTCCAGTATGTGTCCTAAGACCTTGCAAAGGTAGAGGCAGTCTGATCAGACATAACCACGACTGCTACATAGCAACTGCCAATGTAAGCTAGTAACCTCCCTCCGTAGGCTATTCCATATTATGTCAGTGACCCATTTAATGTACACCATATCAAAGTTAGGTTCCAAATTTAAAATGTGTTCTCACGTCTGGTGGTTATCTGTTTCTCCGCGTGTAGTTTAACTATACATTTAAGTGGGGAACAAGAAAACGTGTGCTTCTACAGTTAAACCAGCTCTCTATTATTAACCTTGAGTCAATATCTGCAGATGTCCACATTGACTTAAACACTCTTAAGATGAAACAGCTCCTCTTCCACAAACTTCCTAAAAATGATAATGTCCGTCGTAACGGTTAATGAAACTGAAATGTTTAGATTTTAAAATTTAGTTCATAGTTTCCTTGAGAATAGTATATTTCCAGGTGAGTCATCTTAGTTTACGGTTTAAAAACCAAATTTTTCCATGTCCAAAAGAAAGTCTGTGAAAACACCTCAGTAAAGTGACTCCCCCACAATAAGTCATGGACATGTTAAAATACCCTCAGAATTCCATCTGTGCAACAACACACTCCCTACAATATATTACTCACGGGGATGTATGGAATAAGTATAACACTCCCCACATCTGCCAGCAGTGACAAGACTCCTTCCTGGGCACTACGAAGTAGGTCAAAGGGCCAAGGTAGTGTCGTAGATAAAATGTGAGCACTTCCTGTAAAACAAACAAAGCCGAATTCCTCCAAGGCATCAGAATAGTATGAAAATCTAAAAAAACGAATCAAGTCATATCTAAAAAAGAAAAATAAATAAATAAAAATGCATATAAAAAGTAGTAAGGCCTAAATAAATAAAAATGCATAAAAAGGTAGTAAGGCCCCCACTACTGAATACATCACTGCACAGGCCTTGTGAGTACCTGTGCAACGCCTAAAATCGAAAACTGAAACCATGCAGAGCCACACATTAATGTGGTCTAAAATGAATATATGAAATATGTCATGACATACTGTCCTCACTCCACCTGGCTGAATTAGATTAGAACAGGAAATGTAATTTCAAATAAACCATGTGTACGATGTTGTAAGTGAAATACTGCATTTTACCAGTCAAAAGGGCATCAGCTCAGTGATGCAGTGTAAAAAGAACAATATATGTAAATTGTAAAGCTTTGCAAAGAGCCTCCTGCAGCAGGGTAAGATATCAGTTGTCAACAAGTCCATAGGAACCCACCTCTAAAGATCCGAAATATCCCTTTAACACAGAGACTGTAAACACAGTTTATATCTGTAGAAATACTCCATCGTGAGGACAATAATATATTGTCCTACCAATTTCCATATTGCACAATCACGAAAAAAGTAAAGTAATAAGAAATGTATACATAAAAATAAAGAAATTAAATAAATAACAGATAAGAACAGTGAAGAACAGACACCAGAAAAATAAAGGAATGATAAAATTAGGTTGAAGTGAAGACATAATCACCCGTGTATAACACATGTACTCATAAATAAAAGTAGATGGTTGCTACACAAGACTTCAGGAGGTCTCCTGAACGTCTCAATTGATAGAAGGTGCCTAAATCAGTGAAGGTCAGGAAATTCCGAGCTGCATAGATGTTGAATATAGCCCTTTGTCCACCAATCTGTTCAACGAGAGATAAGCAGATAAGGATTAGTGCACACACAGAGAAACATGTAACCTGTGAAGGAGTTAGCACATCCGTCTTGTAGTTCGTAAGTGAAGTTTAGCAGAGTCATAAATCTAAAACCCCATATGCAACTATGTTGGAACAAAGACCATCTGTTCTGAGTAAGGGCCTCCAAAAGGAGATGTCTGCTGGAATAAAGGCACCACACAGAGATATGACTGCAGAGTGTCAGTATACACAATACAAATGTTTTCTCATACAGTCAGGATGAAATGTCCAAAAATTCACACAGCCCACAAAAACAGCATCATATATTATCATGTCTTCGAATATAATGTCTTTTCCCCAGCAACCAACAGTAAACAGTGAATATGCACAGAATCCTGCTGCAGCAGTCCGAGTAAAACGTACACAGAAACTAAACCATGAACTGTCCCTTGTGCCTTCACGTGCTTTGTTTTCCTCACCAAAGATAATAAGGAAATAGGTATTAGAAGTACGTAAACAAAGAGAAGTTCAAATTGTCTTGGGCCAATTTGTCAATTACGCTACAGCGAGCATCGACGTCATAGATTAAAATTTTTATTACTCAACAGCGAACATTAACATCCTGGAGAAATTATTTTAATGACTCAACAGCGAGTATCAACGCCCTGGAATAATATTTTCATTATTACTCTACAGCGAACATTAACATCCTGGAGAAATTATTTTAATGACTCAACAGCGAGTATCAACGCCCTGGAATAATATTTTC